>PVKS010002266.1:46755-121433 GCA_004027875.1 Aplodontia rufa
AGAAGAAGAAGAAGAAGAAGAAGAAGAAGAAGAAGAAGAAGAAGAAGAAGAAGAAGAAGGAGAAAGAAAGAAAGAAAGAAAGAAAGAAAGAAAGAAGGAAAAGAAAAGAAAAGAAAAGAAGTGTGCTCATAAGCCAGAAACATAACAGAACCATAATTAGTAAGAATAAAGCTTGTTCATCTGCTGAGCTCCAGGTTGGGGAGGAAGAAGTTTGTATTCTATGCTGTAATGAAGACTAAGAATATCCCCTCAAAGCAGGAGACAGGAGCCAGATTCCCTGCTTGCAACCACACTTTCTGTACCACAGAAAGGAGTCTATGATATACTATGACCAGCTGCTCCCTGGAGCAGTGGATTATAAACCAGCTGCTCCCTGGAGCAGTGGATTATAAGAACCTGCATTCCAGGGCGGCCGAAGATAGTAGACATAGTCTCCCACCCAAGACCTGGATCCACTGGACACTGCCATATCCAGAAAATAATCATGGAAAAGAGCCTCAAACCAACACTCTAAGCCCAGGGGCCAGCACAAGACACAAGTGATCAACTGTTCTATAGGGATAAGGGGCCAAGGCATTTAGGAAAAGAGGGAAGAAATTAAAATCTCAAGAAGAATATGTATATCTTGGTGCAATGGCACACACCTATAATCCCAGCAGCTCAGGAGATTGAGACAGGAGGATTGCAAGTTCAATACCAGCCTCAGCAACTTAACAAGGCCCTAAGCAACTTAGTGAGACCCTGTCTCAAAATTTTAAAAAATAGGGGCTGGAGCGGTGGCTCAGCAGTTCCAGCACTTGCCTGGCATGCGCAAGGACGCAGGTTCAAATCCCAGCACCATGTACACAACAAACTCCCCAAGCAACAAAGGCCACATGAAAAACCAAATAAAATTTGATTCTGTCTTTCTCTCTCTCTCTCTCTCTCACTATCCCTCTCTCTTAAAAAATTTTTTTTAAATTAAAAAAAAAGAAAAAGGACTGGAAATATGGCTCAGTGATTAAACACCCCTGGATGCAATCCCTGGTACTACTACTACTACTACTAATAATAATAATAAATAATAAAAACAATAATTTTTAAAAGAAAAAAATGTATAACAAAATTCTATAGTACATGAGAAAGCCAGTATAAAGAACAATTACAAGTTGAATTCACCCCAAATGAAATGGAAAAATAAAACGCAAAGAAATCCAAAAATACTTTCAGTATAGTTATCAGAAGATAAACGAAGCTAGGTACAGTAGCACACAGCTATAATCCCAGTGGCTGAGGAGACTGAGGCTGCTGGGAGCCTGAGGCAGGAGGATCACAAGTTCAAGGTGAGCCATAGCAACTTAGCAAGGCCCTAAGCAACTTAGTGAAACCCTATCATAAAATGAAAAATAGAAAGTCTGAGGGTATAGCTCAATAGTAAAGCACCTCTGGATTCAACTCCCCAATACCCCAAAAAATAAAGGAATTAGAAATAATAAGATGTTACAAGACAAAAATAAAAGCAAATGAGAAAAGGAGGTAATAGGGGAAAAAGAATTCTGGAAATGAAAAATACAGTCTTTGAAATATAGTCATTTGGCAGAATAATCTCTAGACTACATGTACTCAAAGGTAGAATTAATGAATTAAAAGATAATACTGAGGCTGGAGCAGTGGCTCAGCAGGTACAGTGCTTGCCTGGCATGCATGAGCACATGGGTTCGAACACCAGCACTGTGTACAATTAAGTGTTGGAACAACGAAAGCCACATAGAAAAACTAAATAAAATTGATTCTCTCTTTCTCTCTCTCTCTCTCACTGACCCTCTCTCTTAAAAAAAAAAAAAGATAAAACTGAGCAATTTAACTGTAATATAGTACAGAGAAAGGAATACAAAGGAGCATTTGTACATGGAAGATAGAATGAGAAGCTCCGCCATTCAATCAGAGGAGTTTCTGAAGAAGGGATTAGAAGCAGATAGAAAACCAATATTCCAAAATGCAATGGCTAACAGCTTTTCAGAAGTGAAAGTTCAGATTAAGAATACTAGCAAGAACCACACATGAAAACAAAACAGAGTTTAATCTAGAGAAAAATAGGAAGCAGGAAAACATTCAGACCAAAGAGAAAAATCTTAAAAGCTACTAAAAATGAAGGTCAATTTCCCTACAATGGTAGGACCAACTGATGGTTTGTCATCAGCAAAAAGAGATGCCAAAAGTCAATTAATTAATATCTCTGAATTTCCAGAAAGAGCTGTCAACCTAGAATTCCATACCCAGCTATACTATAAAGCAGATGTAAGAGAAACACAAAGATATTTTCCAACAACCAAAGATTGCTTATTAACCACCTCCAGACCCTTGCTGAAGGAAATTCAATATGAAGCAAAATGAACCCAAAGAGCAGGAATAGGATGTAAGAAACAATAGTGGTCACAAATTTAGCAAAAATACATTGCCAAACTTAATTGCTTAATGAGTATTTAAAAATTATTTTGGATTTCTTCTTAAAATAACTGGAGTTAAAGTTCTCCACAGAAATGATAAAGAAAAAACGCTGTGTGCTCAGTAAATAGTTAATCAACACGAACGTCCTTTCCAAGTATAGTTAGTAAGTTAATTTTACTTTGATAGAAGAAAAAATGCCAGTTACATTTGTTAGATTTCTGGCTTTAAAGTGATAGAATAAAAAAGGTATTTTACTGCTTTTCTTGAATAGTACCCAAAATCAACCATGAAAAGATAAGAATGCAAATTTTATCTCTGATTAAAAATGAGTAACTGTGTCTAATTATAGACACCTAAATTTGGGGAGAGGCTAAAAAACTCAGTAAAGGTCAAAGTGGGTCCTAAGAGAGAACTACCATAGCTATGATCTCAGACAAAGCCAAAAGAGTGCAAAATGAACTGGACCAAAATGTGTACCATTAATGCCTTCTTTGGACTAACGAACAGATGCCTGGAAAGCTCTGGAATTTTGGTGGACCCAGAATTGCCTGATGCCTGGACAAACAAGGAAAGAAGGGCTGAATGTAGACTCACAGTCAAAGCCATGTTTTCAGCTATCAGTCTGTTGATGGGGCACGGTAGAGGAAAGAAGCAGAATTCTCAGCCTTACTATGGTACACATCCCTTTTGGGCAAATAACAGCTCAAAAAGCCTCTATGACATACACAGCCCCATATGATAAGGAGAATGCCTCCTGCCTGCCAGCCTAGAACATGGTCTTCCTTCCCCAGTGACATGAGTCTCCTACAATAGCTGTCCAGAAAATGATCACCTTATTCTCGAATGGTAACCCTAATAGAACCAGCCTCTGTGATTCCATATTTACTAAGTGTGTGTCCTTGAGCAATTCATAAGCTTCCAAAGTCACAATTTTTGTTTTTGTAAAATAGGATGATAGCACCTCCCACATAGAACGGTGGATAGGATTAAATTAACATAATACATGTGTAGGCATGCTACCCATCACACAATAACAATCAGTAAATATTTCCTGATCAACAAAGACCAGCAGGCAATTCCCAGAGCTTCTTTTTCCTCTTCCCCTCTAGAGAGTCGTGATTAAGGACACAGATTCAGTAGCAAGAATGCCTGTGTTCCAATCCCACCTCTTTCACCCACTAGTCTTATGATCCCAAGTCAAATTATTTATCTGGTCCTCAGGTTTCCAATTTGTAAGATAGTACCTATCTGACAAAGTTACTGAGTGAGGTAATTCTTAAAGACCACTTTGAACAGTGCCTTAGATACAGTAAATATTCATTATGCCTTAGCTATTCATTCTTTTATTTTTCAAGAATGATAGGTTATGCCACAGATATGGTTACCATATTTATTAGTTTTTTAGGAACAGTCACGTCCAGAATATGATTCTTTTAACATAAAACAAAACATTTGACTGAATTTTTCTCCTATCAGGCATAGGATATATTGCCCTATTTCTCAGTCAAGTATTCTAAAATCTGATTTGGAGAATATGGGATACTACATCTATAGATAATGATCCAAATTCTCTTTCCCCCATGGTTAATTGTTTTTTAAGATAGATCAACATCTTTTGTTGTATAAATTATTTACATACTGCCAGTTGCGATAACTTATAATTTGGGATCCTAGAGCAGGGTTCCACAAACAAATCTAGCCTATTTTTATAAATAAAGTTTTATTGGAACTGGACTACACCCAGCCTTTACATATAGTCTATGGCCCTTTCTTGCTTCAACAGCAGTTGTACCATACACATTGTGGCTTGCAAAGCCCACAATTACTCTTTGGCCCTGTACAGAAGTTTGCTAACTTGTACCCTAAACACTTTCAATAGGTCCTTAGTCAGAAACAGCATTTTATGGATACATTTAATAAAAGTTTAGTGTACTTTGAAAAAGAGTAACAAAAAATTAGAAAGAAATTGGTGATGATATGATTCCAGTACCCTGTGATTTTGTGTGTGTGAGTGTGTGTATGTGAGTGTGTGTGTGTGTGTGTGTTTACATAAAAACTATTAACCTACAAGATGGTGTGGAGTTCTACTCGTTTCTTAGTGTGGGAAATGTCAGATTTAGTAGTGCTTGCTGCTGATCTTTTTGTTAAGGGATGCTATCAAGGCCAATATGTCTAAAATTAGAGAACAGAGCAGAAGGAGGGCAGACAGAGACAGACAATGCAACTTTCACTCATAATCACAGAACTCGGCTCCCTGTAGATTTGCCTGGCCAGGTTCCCAGTTGAAAGGGGAGATCTTTGTAATGTTTTCAGTCTTCATTTTGAAGAACTATTGGAATTTGTATGCTACGAGCTTTTTTTTGTCTTTTTTAATGGCTTATGTTTTGTTTGTTTCCTTTTTCATTTTCTCTTTCTTTGGGCCTTTTTTTTTAAGTCTAATTGACTTTTTAATCTCAGCCTAGAAAACAGTTCTATTTAAATCTGTTGGGAATTTTAAAATCAGTAAAAAGTAGCAGGAGTTAAATACAAAACGGTGGTTGGGTTATCTATACATGTAGGTGTCTATGCTCAAACTTGCTTATTACTTCCCCTTTGGTCTTTTTCTAAAAGGACTTAAACAGTAGTTACTTAATAAGACATGGAAGACCCTGTAAGTATATTGGCCATTTTTTAAAACATCCTTATTTCCTTCAGTTCCACCACTGCAGACCATAACAATTCAGATCTTTGATCAGAACTCAACAAAAAGGAAAAGATGCTTTTTAATTGCCAAACCCCAAGAGATCATTAGTTTTTCTTTCTTTCTAGTTGCTATTTCTAGCCACCCACAGCTCAGCAGAGCATCTCTAACACTTACTTTCTCTAGAAGGTAAGAGGTAAGGTAGGTCTTTCTGGTCACCTTACTATGGGAGAGTCAAAGATAAAGATGCTTATCTATAGTTAGTCATGATAGGGTGGTATCCCAGAGCTCTCAGATTAATAGCAGAATTCTATGCCTTACACATTTGTTGCCATTGTTTTATTTTTAATTTTATAAAGATCAGCTCTGCCCTAGCCATGCTGAAATGAGCACAGGCTCCGGCATAGCAGAGCACTAGCAGACGGGAGGGCGCTGTTCTGCATGTGCTCACCTCCAATGTCTGGGCTCTGGGGTCCCAGCTTCTCACAGGATCCCCCACCGCTGCCCCTGCCCCCACCCATCCACTACCCCAGAAGCCACAGAACAACACTTTGCTAACTTTTTTCTTGCTTATGATCAAAGCAAGAAAGTCCACAGGAAAAAATGTAATACGTGCTTATGAGACTTGACTTGAGAGTATACTTATGTGACGATAAGATTTCAGATTTCAAGGGTAGCTTCCACTCCTACACTTAATCAGAGAAAGACACTGATTGGGGCAGGGCTTCAGCCAGCCATGGCTGCTGGCTGGGGGCATGGCTTCAGCTAGCCCATGTGGCTAGCTGGTTCGCTGGCTAAGGGGCAGGACTTTGGGCAGTTTGCCCGCTAAAAGAACAGCCAATCAAGATGCTGGCAGATAAGTTCCAATGGATTGATGGATCCAACAGCCAATCTCCAAAAGGCCATACCCATCAACTCCTCCCATTTCCTTAAACCTATATAACCAGCTGCCCAGCTGAGGTCCAAAGCCATTTTCTCCTGCCGGTCACTTCCCTTGCCCTCTCATCATTTCCCCTGCTCACTCTGGCAGCTTAGGTGAATTTGGCCCTGGAGTCCCCAATCCCAATAAAGGGTTTTGCTCAGCGGTTCTTAAGTCTGGCTACCTTTTTGAGCACCCGCGCCTGGATTTACACCCGTGGTTTCTGATTTTTACGGACACCACTACTTTCTTATAAGGATATGATTTTGCATATTTTGATGGAAATAACTAGTGGACGCTAAAGTTTGCCTAATTCTGAGACCACTTTTTAAAAGTACTAAATTTTCACATTTTGCAGAGCTTGGAAACTTGTCCTACTTTCTTTCCTCTTCCCTGTTGTTTTTGCCCCTTGTTTTAGATCATTTGTGTCAAGTTACATTTATTCCAAATAAGCAAAGCATTCAATTACCTAAAAGTTGGGGGGGGGTAGAAAAAAATTGTAATGCCATATATACCCTGCAACCTCTAACAATTATGTCTGGATCAGATAACATATGAATTAAAATATGCATGTTCTTGGTGTCTTCTAGTCCACAAAAGGAAATGATTACTACATTTGTCAAACTAATGCCATATGATGATATGTTAGAACGTTCAGCTTGCAGCTGCAAGTTAGTAAGCCATCTAAGGTAAGGCCGTAATTATAGCTCCTTCCTGCAGCAGAAGTGCTTAATTAGACTCATGTAAGACTTTACTTGAAGCAAGATTTTTTTTCCTGAAAACTTAAAGAATTAAGAAAAAAGAATATCTCTTTCCATTCATCTACCTTCCCTCTTTTGTTGACCTTTAGGTCCTTCCATCCTGCTTGCTCCCTGTTACAAGAATTAACAAAGGGAAAATTCAGCCCAACAATTTACTAGTCTATTCTACTTTTTTGACTGGTTTTTGGTTTTCACTTCTAGGTTGTGAATTTTTAAATGCTATTTATCTTTAGTACTTAGTATTTTGACCAGATCTTGAATGCAAAGCGAATACTTGATATTTACAAAGTCCCTTCCTGTCCTAAAGGGAATAGTACCAGTTTTAAAGACATACTGCCAGTCATCTTGTTAAAAATCATCAAGCACCGAAGTCCATGACTTTGTGCACACAGTTAAAGGTATTGCTCCCTGACAAGTGCGTTGGTGCTGGCGCTCTCTAGTGGCAGTGAGAAGAGCTACTGCTTCCCTTCACCCTGCCGCTGTGAACCATGATGACTACGATGTACAGTCACACTTGTGTGATACAATGTTGTTTTACCTATTGCTATGCTGTTCTTTAAGTTTATACATAGATGCATTTTTAATAAGAAAGGAAGTGAAAATCATGTTTGTAGCCACATGGTACCAGAGAAAAAAATGGCACTGTGGATGTTGTTACTAGAGTAGCTATGGTTATATGATCAAAGCAGAAAATGATATATTTATGTTGCTATATTAATCTGTAAAGTCTACATTTTCAGTTTACTTTTTGTTCATATTTTTTCATTCTGGAAACTGCACCCAGAGCATCATGCATATTAGGCAAGCATTCTACCATTCAGCTATATGCTCAGCCCCACATTTTTATGTTTTAAACCACAAAAGTAGATTTACTAATGCTTATTTTCTGATAGCACCTACATTTTTGTCCTTAAAGAGATAAAGGAAAAGAACTGCCCAAAAAATAAAATTTGATTTTTTACAATTAAATAATCTGTTTATTTTTATTCTAAATGCTTTAAAAAATCTTTAAATAGCTGACTTCATTCACTATATGCTCAAAGCTGCTTTTATCAATTTCACCCCTCCTACTCTGATACACAGAAATAATATACTTGACTCAGTTTGCTTTAGATAAATAAAACATGTTCAAGAAAATCAAATCTGGGTACTATATTCAGAGTATTTGAAGTTGGGAACATTGTCCCTTTTATTGGTCAGAGCAACATGCAGTTATGTTTTAATAGTAGTCACATCTCACAGTCTCTGGCTTAACAAATACAATCTTATCCTCACTCTAACAAGGCCTGTGACTGCAATGTTTACTAAGCAACTTGGTTGTGACACAAGGGTTCAGTTTGCTTGTCTTTGGCATTCCACCGTGCCAACACCTGCCTTCCAGAAGGGAAAGAGCTAGAGGGCTATCTGTGGGCTGCCTCAGCCCAGAAGTAATGCTATGCTTCTGCCTGCAACCCACAGGCCATCTTACCTGCCTAACTGCAAGGAAGGCTGGAAAATACAAACTTTAAAATATATATTCAGGAAGAAGAAAAATGAAACACAATTTTGTGAACAGTTAGCATTATCTTTGCCAAATCCTCAGTGCATAGCATGGAGGAAAACTATGGTGAAGCACTTTTTATAATTCTTTATTTCAAATCAGGAAATGTAAAATTGATCACATAATAAGTCTCTGTGTTTTTCTCCCTTTAGAAATCCATGATCAAATAAATAAATCCTTGATCCATTCTCTGCAAACACTAACACTTTTTTTTTTTAAACAAGGCTTTTCCCTGTGTCTCTTAAAACTCTGCATTTCCCTTCCCGTCTTAACCATTCTAGTTGGTTCAGGCCCTTCACAGCTTTTCCTTGAATATTTGCAATAGTGTCATCACTGGTCACCTCACTTCCTCTCATTAGTCTGTCCCCACCTCAGACAGTTCATCCTCTCTTCTTCAACATGGTTCACTCTCTGCCCCTCAAAAGTTCCAAGGAGCATTAGTGTCCATATTACTTAAGTGACATGTAAGAGTCACATACCTTAAAAGTATGAGGATTATTCATTCTTCAGTAGATAAGAATTTTCCCCACAAGGATTATCCATGGCTTATAATGAATGCTGCCTAGAAAATCCAATGAATGAAATATGAAATATTTTTAAATTGTCAGAAAACTTTTAGATATAATCCTATTAACAGTTTTGTTTGTTTGTTTGTTTGTTTAATTTTGGTACTGGGAATTGAACCCAGGGAGGCTGCACCACTGAGCTACATCCCCAACTCTTCCTTTTTTTATTTTGAGACAGGATCTCACTAAGTTCACCAGTCTCCTTGAACTTGCCATCGTCCTGCCTCAATCTTCTGAGTAGCAGGCTTCATAGATGTGCACCACTGTGCCCAAATGATTCTGTGAACATTTTAACCTTTATGCTGACTTGAGTTAGCATATACTGAAAGTTCATTCTTCTAAATTTTCTCGATGCTTAATCTTTAAAAAAAAAAAAGTGTGGCATTTAAATGGGAAATGTGAAAAACATGCCTTCCTTCATTTTCTAAATGGAGTAAACGCAGGAAGAAGCAAAATCTGTTTTGTTTTCACTCACTTTGGGTATCCTCTTTTCCCCATCAGAACTGTAGCAATAATTTTCAAAACAGTACTGCTTCTATTGAAAATAATTTTTCCATATTCATCAAAGATCCTGAACATGATGTATTTTATATGTGATTATATCTTTAACAGAATAAGAAAGTCCCTAGCAATTTAGAAAAATGAAATCAAATTGCAGTTTTATTTTTCCATGTCTAAAAGTTGAGCTTTTCCATGTACTAATTAGAATAGCAAAATGAATGCCAATGAAAATAAGGATTTTTATATAAATAGGAACCTCATCACATCTTTATAAAACCAAAATACCTTCTGTTCTTTATAACTTTACTTTCCATCAACAAGTATCTGTTGAACATCTACTAAATGATAGACACTGTTCCTGGAGATCCCAAAAAAAAAAAAAAATGAAGGGCCAACCCCAGTGTTCAAGAGCCTCCTAGTTTGAAGAGGTACACAAATAAGTAGACCAACAGTTTGGTGCATTATGATAAATGCTCCATTAGGGAAATTTAAAGGGTCCCATGGGAGTATAGAATACCTCTCTCAACCTCAGAGAAACAGATTCCTGTAAGAGCTGCGGCTGAGGTTCCCAACTGATGAAAGGCAGTAACTGTAACTTCGCCAGGCTGGAACAAATGAAATTGACTCTTGGCACTTAGATTCTTCCTCACAATTGTGCCTTTAAGAACTGAAGACTTTCACAATACAAAAAAGGAGTCAGTCATAGCTGATCAAATCGAGTTTGTATCACACCAATCAGCAGTCTATTTGGGGGTGATTTTCTGCATTTATCAGTTTTTAGAGGGGGAATCATAGTATTTATCCCAAAGAGTAGCCACTGGAATTAATAGAAGAGTGGATGCAAAGCATTTAGCATAATTCATGGCACTTAGAAAACCATAGTGTCTAATAATATTAGTATAAGTGGATATGAGCTGCATTTGTAAATTTGATAATGATGTTCAGGTCTACAATTGGTTGGGCATTCCTTCCTTCAGCTTCTGTGTTGTTCAAATGAATTGAAAATGTGTTTGAAACAGTGCAATGTAGATTAACTTCTTCAATTTAATTGATAGTAGTTTCATTCCATCAATAAAATTGTAGTGGATTTTAATGACTGGGGGCAGGAATTTTCAGAGCATCCTTCTTAGGAAATAAAATCTGTCATAGAAATTCATTAGTAATCAAACAAAATGCATCAAGACCATAGACTAACTAATGAATAGTCAGAAAACCCATTGGGATTTCATAGCAGTTTCAAAACTGTTAAGTATGATTTCAGAGAGATAGTAAAAAACAATAACCCCTACAGCAACCAACCTGGACAAAAATTGCACTTGGCATTTGCTAGCATAGCCACTTATTCATTATCATATGCCCAGTCTGTCAGTGATGTGAGGGTCTCAATTTTACATTCCCCAAGTTAAAATAAGGAAGTGATTGTCAAGTTCATGTGGATGCCAGCATGGGAAAAAGTCAAAAAGAGAAGCTATCTTTCAGTGAACTGTGAGCTGAATTCTGTTGTCCTTGACCACAATATCTAAAGTATGATCAACCCAAATTTTGAGATATTCAGTTGCCAATATCAAAAGAAAACAAGTCAAGGCTGCAGACTGACTTAGTTCTCATTATTCTTCCAAATAATAGGATTTAACTGCAGCAATAATGACCCAGTCCAGTAGTAACATGACCTTGGTAACTATAAGAAAAGATTATCATGTCATTTATACTAAGCAAATTACACGTAAAATTCAGCATCAGTGTTATCTTGTTTCTGCGGGAGTTCATCTGCCTAATTTCTCCTTAGGTTAAAAGTTTTCCAATGCATGGTTTGATGCTAACTACCTTGCCAGTTTAAGGACTGATCTGTTAGACAGAAAGCCATTTAGTAAATTGAAAATTTTCTTCACAATTCTTCAGTCATGTTAAGACCACAAAATTTGGCCGTGAAAAATATCCCTGGTGATAAGTATATTTTTTTCTTGAAATGTCAACTTTTTTTTTCCTTGGTTTTTATGATTGTCTGATCAAAGCTAGGCAGTCTTATACACTGAAATTGTAAACTGGTATATGTGTGCGTGCTCATCAGGGTGAGCTTGTCCAAAAGGGAAGGGTGACACTTTCCAAATGGGACAAAAACATTCACTGGTTTAAGAAAGTCACTTGCTAGATTTTTAGCTTCCGTTATTTGTTTGTTTTTTTTTTTTTAAGTTTTAGAGAATATTCAAGCACAAGTGAAGTGAAATCAAGCGAGCAAGCCTCACTAGGGCCACCTCTGCCATTACCTGGAGGGGTGACCTCCATGGCCACTCTCACTTACCCCCTGGCCACAGGAAGAACTTGATGATCTATGTGTTATTTTCCAGTCTAAAGCAATGAGGGTGTTTGCTCATTTCACCCAAGGAAATCATGCTAAATTCTCAAAAAGCCTCATCACTTTGTGACAATAGATTGAAATACATTCTGAGTTGTCTTCAAGTAAAGCTCCTCTGAGAACCCACTGGGACTGGACATACCCTGAATGCTACGTGTATATTTTCTAAGTCTAAGAGCACAATAGATTCACTTTTGCTTAATGTGAGGAATATTCATTCTCAGACTAAGGGAGCCTCAGACAACTTAATCTTTTGTAGTCTTAGTCCAAAATCACTTAATTCCTCATCCAATGTTAATAAATTAAACTTAGTGAGCACTTTTTATCTTTTATCCTGGTTAGTACTTTCCTCTATTTTTAAAAATTTGTTTCTTGGGCTAGAGTGATGGCTCAGGGGTTTCAGCACTTTCCTGGCATGCACAGGCCCTGGGTTCAAACCCTAGAACCACATATACAACTAAGTATCAGAAAAACAAAACCCAGATGAAAAAATAAATAAGGTTGATTCTTTCTCCCTCCCTCTCTCTCTTTCTCTCTCTCTCAATTCCTATCTCTCTTTAAGAAAAAAAAAAACTTTTTTTCTTTTCCTACATTAGCATCAGCCACATACTACATGTGATGTATGGTTCTCGTTCTCAGCTTGGCCCCAAGTATGCAAATGGGGACAGACATAGTCAAGGAGATTTAAAATATTCACAGTCTGATTGACTAAGCAGATAAACTGCTGATTACAATGTCGCTTATGAAATATAGTAATAAAGGCACGAGGAAGAGGAAGCACGACCTTCTTTTCAAATTTTGATGAACTCCAGCCTATCTGCTTTGATCGCTTGTGCCTTCAGTGTCATGTCTAAGAAACCGTTGCCTAAATTAAGGTCATAAAGATTTACACGTAGGTGTCCTTCTAGAGTTTGAGATTATATCTCTTAATTTTTGTCTATTTTGAGTTAAATGTGTATTTGTGGAACATTGGAGTCCAGCTTCATGTTTTTGCATGTGAACATTCAGTTTCCCCTGTACCATTTGTTGGAAAAGACCATTTTCCCCATTGAACTGTCTGGCACTCTGTGGTTGCCCCTTTGTTATATTTTTCCAGACTTAACTTCCATTGTGCCAAAGTTACCTTGGATTTCTTCTGCTTCTCAGACTATTTCTGCTCACTTTCCTTAGCAGACACTCTTACATCCACCTTTCTCAAAGTGTTCAAATTCTTAAAGGTACGACTTAGCAACCCTTCCACATTCTCTCTGGTAGCAATCCCTAGGTATACTTGTCCATTTCCACCCTCTACCTATGCTAATAACTTACAAATTTTGTGTCTATCCCAGACTTCTCCACAAAACTTCATACAGGCATCTGTACTTGATTTATTAACTCTACTTAGCTATCTCATGAGCAGCTCAAGCATAACATTACCAAAAATGAAACGCCTGATTCTTATATCTGCCCATCCTCCAAGGAAATCTGTTTTCCTGACAGCTTTTTTTTAATCTTATAAATTGCACCACTATCTATTCAATTTCTCAAGAGATAAACCTGGGATTTAGTCAATATTCTTCCTTCTCCATCATTTCCCGTATTCAGTCCATCAGAACACATCTTAAACCTTTCCACTTACCTCGTCTCCCAGCCTCATCCTAGTCCAGGCCATCCTACTTGAATTATTGCAATAGCTTCTTGACCATTCTTTCAGTTTCCTCTCTTGCTCTTCTCACAAACTCTAGGCAGAGCACTCATTTCAGAAATTACGCCGGTCCAGGCTGTTCTTATTTAACACGCTGCAGCGGCTTCAGTCCCACTATCTCCAAACCCCTGTACAATCTGGCTCCCATATATCCCTCTTGTCTGTCTCAAGCCACATTCCCCTTCTACAGTCACACTAATTCTTCTTTCAATTCCTAGAACACAAAGTTTTTTCCTGTTTCAAGTCTTTACTTGTGGACTTTGTCCCAGCTCATCTCTTCCATTCACGTCTTAAACATCATCTCCTCAGAAAGGCCTTCCCCTCTGACTGTGGAAGTCAGCACCCCGCTCCTTGAATATGCTAGCGCAGCAAATTGTTTGCCAACTACCTGGCAATCCCTTAATTGTTTGTTAACTGCCAGGCGGATGTTTTAATGTGTTAATTGTTTAACTGCCTGGCAATTTTTTTTAAAGAGAAAAACAATTAGAGAGAGACAGAGAAAATCAATTTTTATTGAGTTTTTTCACATGACTTTCGTTGCTCTGACTCTTAGTTGTGTATGTGGGTGCTGGGTTGTTTAAACCCATGTACTTGTGCATGCCAGGCAAGTGCCATAACTGCCAAGCCACTGCTCCAGCCCCCTGCCTGGCAATTTTTAATGGTGTTTTAATGATTTATTTTTAACTTGCAAAGTGCACACAAACACCCATCCTCTAAAAATATCTTTTCTTAACCTATGCATACGCTGACCCTGTTTCTATACTGGAAACTCTTTGCCTGTCTTGGGGTGGGGGTGGCGTGTCTGACAGCACATCTGTTTGCCTGAAACTCTGTTCCAAGTCCACACTGGAACCTTTTGTACCTAATAATTGACCCAAAAAATAATTCAATAAATTCACAAAACTGCAGGGAAATTTGCAAAGGTTGAGTGACATATGATGAGTATGGATTACCAGGTAGGAGGGAAGGAAAGAGCATCACTGGTTGAATCACCAGAATGTGCAGTCTCAGAGCCAGAAAAGAAATGAGTGCATGAGAGCAGTGATTGTATTCCTGCAAGACTGATGGGCTTTGTACATGGAGAAGCACTTTTATTTTTCACTCTGTTCCATACTCAATTTTTCAAGTGTTTCTGCTAAACGCAACTTGGAAAATCAAACTTTCTTAAACTTTTAAGCACTCTTTATGAAACGAGTTCTTGAATTCTCTTAAACAATTTAAGCTGCAATCACAATTTAATAGGACTGAATATTTTGAGTGCTGTAGATACTTTAATCAGATAACCATATACAAAATTAACAATTACAATACTTAAAGGAATATTATATTTAAATCTAGTATAAACAATACCATGAGTTTAATTTGTCTCCACTATTTCTTAGCTTCTTTACAGTTCTTCCAAATTTAACCAAAGTGCTGTTTTTTTTCTTTAATAGTTACTGATTCTAGAGGAATGGGGTCTTGGAGGGGGCCTGCTTTCTTCTTCTAAGGTATTTCCAACTGGAATCCTTAAGCATCAACCTGGGTCCTGGTTTAGCATTGAACTCACCCCTTCACAGCAGTAGCCCCGTGTAAGTTCCTGCTTTACATGAGCATCCAGAGCTTTCAACCTGATGGGTTTTCTCCCAGAACAGTGCACCTTTGCTTTGCTTGGCAGCATAATCTTCCACCACAGCATTATTATACCTTGATCTAGTATATTACCATTAAGGGAAACATACAGATGTCTTATTAATATTGTCATTTGTTAAACTACCTTGATGTTTCTTCCCCCGGGAGATGCAATCTCTTCTCAAGAACCAAATTTCTGAAGAGAGTACATTCAGTGCTCTGCAATATCTCACTCTCGCTCTTTCTGTTTAATGGTATATTTGACCATTATTGTTCATCACCTTTTTCTGTCACAGTTTCTTGCTCTTTTGGAAATTCTTTGGCTTACTCAGTTTCCCGTATTTTCCCCTTGCTATACACAGAGAAATTCACAGCTTTGAAATAGGACAAAATTTAGAAGAAATGAAATAAGCAAATAGTTTAATATTTCTTAGTAATTGAAATCAATAAAACAAATTAAGAATCCAATCATCATTTTGGTTTGTGTTTCAACTTCATTTTGTATTTACTCTTATCATATTGGAAGTTGTAGCTTCCAGAATGCTATGCAAAATTACTATAATTACTGTCTTTGTCGTTGTAGTGTTTATTACTATTGATGTTTTAAATATCAAAACATCAAAGTGCCCAGTGGGATGCACTTTAAACTGGCTTCTTTTTTCTTTTAGCACTATCCCTACCATTTTAAGATATTCTTGCTGCCTAGCAATGATAAGATCTTTCAGGCCTGAGGTTTTTCTTGCCCTGAGGTGTAGAATCCTCACCTTTCCAAAGAATTTGGCTTTCTTGTAGGAGAAAAATATTAAATGTTGCTAGATGCCAAAATCTGAGTGCTAGCTTTGCATTTGAGTACTGATGCTGAGAAACAAAAAAAAAAAAAAAAGTGCTCCTGCTAATTTTGGAACACTCCTAGGGACAGAGATATAGACATAGTGTTCCCTGATAAGTTTTTTACTCATGTTCATTTTTCCCATATGTATTATATATTCTACCCTACTTATAATAAGAAATTAACAAAATTTTAAAGATTTTTCTAAAATTGCAAGAAATACTGAGACAGTAGATAAAGATTGGGAGCAGTAGAGGGTTACAAGTGAGTATCCTGGAGCAAAAGCAAGAAGGGCCTCTAGCTGATTATGTCACCTTATGGCCAGCCAGCAAAGCACTGGAACAATAAGGTACTGGATGACACAGAGACCAGTGGGAAGGAAAATCATCCAGGCTGCTGTGGCTGTCCAGTAAAACTTGAACAGAACTTAAAGAACCATAATGACTAGAAATAGCAGGCTAAGTGCCCTTGCGGAAACAGTGGCCCTAGACTTCATGAACATTTGGATGTGGAATGTGATAGAGAAGGTAGAGTCAAAGGTGAACTGAGCATGTGCATGGGAGATGGGTGAGTGCACTGTGAATTCAGGAAGGACAGGACAGCTAGAGAGTGAGGAGACGGGGACTGGGTTAATAGGGGATAATTTGTGAAGCAGATGCAGGGAGACAGTGTCTAGTACACAAATGTTCTATAATAAGTGTGCTGAAATGAATCAGTCACTACCGAGCTCATACTGCATTGCTAGCACAATGCTAAGTATACGTATTCATTCAGTTGTCACAATAAACCCTAGGAAAGATAGGTACTGTTTTTATTGCACTTATATTGGTATGAAACCATAGGCCCACAGGAAGTAACTTACTGAAGGCAACATAGCTGGTACTTGGCAAGAGTCAAATGAAGCCCAGACCTTTCATGTACCTCTAACTGAAAGAGAATGAAGGGAATAACCAAAGTGATCAGGGAAATCAAGAAATAGTGTATTCTAGAAGCCAAGAGAAAAAGAAGTCTTCAAAAGCAGTAGTCCATCAACTTGTGGTCCAGTGGCCAGGTCACTGGTCAGTGTAAGAGGAAAGTCTTGGTTGAGAATGTTACAAGAATACCTCTGGATGTTCAAAATGACAGCAGGCTGGAGTGGTTGCTCGGTGGTTGGAGCGCTGGCCTGGCATGCGCAAGGACTCAGGTTTGAACCCCAGCACCACATATACAACTATGTGTTGCAGAAACAAAGGCCAAATGGAAAAATAAATAAAATGATTCTCTCTCTCTCTCTTGTCTCCCTCTTTCTCTCTTACTCTCCGTCTCTCCCCTTGCCCCATCCTCTCCCTTTCTCTTAAAAAAAAATTTACAAACTGACAGGAAACATGAGAGGCAGAAGGGGGAGGAGGCTGCTCCTTCGAGAATGGTCATGTGCCAGGCACAGTGGTGTATACCTGTAATGCCAGAGACTCAGGAGGATGGCAGGTTCAAGGCCAGCCTCAGCAACTTAGCAAGGCCCTGTCTCAAAACAAAAAATAGATGATGATGATGATAGATAGGTAGATGATAGAGAGAGAGAGATAAATAGATAGATAATAGATGATAGAGAGATAGATGATAGATGATATAGATAGATGATAGATAGATAGATGATAGATAGATAGATAGAAAGATAATAGATGATGATAGATAGATAGCTAGATAGATAGATAGATAGATATAGATAGATAGATAGATAGATGATAGATAGAGTTGGAGATATAGCTCAGTGGTAAAGTACTCCTAGGTGAAATCTCCAGTATGAGAAAAAAAATTGTGAAAAGTGAACTGAGACAGAAACTTAGCATAGAGACTCTTGAATGACAGATACTTTAAGTTTCTCTCTTGAGTAGTAGCCAAGGGGTCTGCTGTGTGCCACACACTGTTCTGAGTTCCCTATTTGTGCATCACCTCAGATAGTCCTCATGGCCAACTTATCAGGTAGGCTCTAGACCAACACCATGACAAGTAGGGAAGCCAAAGCACAGAGAGGAGGTCATTTGTTCAGGGTTGCACTACTAGTTAGTAGCAGCCACCTCATGCTGAACAGAATCCATCTCAAGCCTGTATAATTGTGTAGAGTTTTCAAATTATATATCAAGACTTGAAATTATAGTTCTTAAAGTAAAAGCCACCAGCATCTCAACTGTAATAAAAGCAGAGACCTGCAGATCACAGCTGGTTTGCTGCCACGCATAACCAAAGAGACAGGGAACAAAATCTATTTTACCAAATTTAGAGCCACTTAAGATTTTTAGCCTCAAAACAAGAGTTCCCTCTTTGAAATTGCACTTGAGCCACCCTTCTGAGAACCTGATATTCTCTGAACAAAACAGAGCCAGAGATGTATCCTTGAATTCGTTATTCTGATACAGTATAACTTATAAAAGCATATTCATAAGAGCCAAGGTTAAATTAATACTAAACATATTGATGAATTTCCCTGCATATCCTGAATTTAAATGTTGAAAGAGACATGAATAAAATCCTAAAGGTCTCTCATCATGGTGAATATTGAAGAGTGAACTGAAAGGAGAATATCAACTCAGCTGTATATAAGATAGAGAAGGGATGGATGCTGGGCTTTGCCTTAGTCTTTAGGACTCCACTAAACTGCCTTAACATAGCCAATGGAAGACCTTTACCTGACAGAATGGCCCATTCTTCTTCCTTTGATAACTCCAAAAATAGATTATTCCAAGGTCTCCTTCAAGTAGCTTTGGAGTTTATGGACTTACAGAATATTCCTGAGCAGTGAGTCCATTTTTCTTTGTCATTCAGCTCCAGGCAACAAGCAAGTTTCATGGTCCCTGAAATTAGCCACCAACTTGAAACAAAAGATAATTCTGGAACTGCCATTCACCATGCTATATCTGTTCCACTGCCTCTATAAAGCAAGCCTCTTAATGTAATTACATGACTTGTCTATCTATTATTAAATTGATGAAGACAGTCTGGACTTATTTATTTTTTCTCCTTTAACTTAGGAGTCAGTACAGTTTGTGGTAGCATTTCCCAGTGCAAATTCCACAGAATCCCTCTCACATGATACTCTGTGCAAGGGGTCCTGTGAGTAGATACGTTTGGAGAACCCTGTGTAGTGTACCTTCCTCACCTGCTGCCACCTCTACCTCCTTTACCTTCAGTTTACATTACCTTATTCAAGGTTTTCCACATGTCTGCTGGAAAGAGCCAGGCTAGGTTGTATTTCCAAAGTCATTTTTCCATAGAATTGACTTTTCCTTGTAGCACTATTTTAACCCACAAAGCCACTTTGGGAAATGCTGATATAGCTATTGAGAGCTTTGGGGTCAATACCAGGATGATCCTGGGTAAGTCCTCCACCTCCCTGCACACGTGCTCCCTAACTGTAAAATAAGGGTAAGATATGTTGCTTTGAGGAAAGCAGCCGCTTACCACGGCACCTGCCACCTAGCTGGCCTTCGTGAATAGCTGTTGTTCTGTGATGTGACAGCTGATGTTCATGAACCCTCCATGCTCTGCATGGATTATTGACAGTTCTTCCTTCAGAAAGTCTTGATGTAGCCAGGACTTCTAAAAGAATGTATCTGATTATTTATTACCACAGAAGTACGAATGAAATTTAACCTTTTGGAAGAATCCTCATCTTACAAAAGGACACTAAAGGTTGTCTAACATTGAAATGCAGTGGCATGACTTAGCATTGACTAGTCAGGGTGATATTGAAAGAGCTGGGTATTGCTCTTGATCTTGTATTAATCTTAGATAATTAATAGAATCTGACTTAAAGAGCCATCTTGTGGTACTGGGTACGGTTGCATTTACTCACTCTGTTTATAAAAGTAAAAGCTAGTATCATCCTTATTATTTAAATCATTATTCATTTATAAAATATTTAGTTCAAGGCATAGTGCTGAGCAGACACAGTCTCCTTTGAAGCGCATTGGCAGCCATGAGACTGAGTTGCCATGATGGGAGCAGGAATGGGGCCTTTCACACGGGGAGTGGAGTAGTGTGTACGTGCTACAGAGGGGCTTTAGGACTAAGACCAAGCTGTCAAGGAGCCAGGTCTTTGTGTCACTTTGTGTTGCTAACACGTGCTCTTGGAAAGGTGCTGAGCAACGAAATGATCACAGACTGGAAGTAGGAAAAGGAAGGGAAGGGGCTGGAGGGTGGCTCAGTTGTTACAGTACTTGCCCAGCATGTGTGAGTATGTGAGTTCAAACCCCAGCACCACATACACAATGAAGTCTTGGAGCAACGAAAGCCACGTGAAAAACTAAATGAAAAATGTTTCTCTCTTTCTTTCTCTCTCTCTAATTGTCCCTCTCTCTTTAAAAAAAAAAAAAAGGAAAAGAAAAAGGAAGGGAAAGAACATCTGAGATGAATCCCGCTTATAAGTATGTGATAAAATTAATTTGAGTAACTAGTACTGAGCCAGGCTTAAGTGTACCTTATGTCCTACCCATGAAAGCAGTTCTGCTAAGAAAATGCCATAGATGAAAACAGGATATGGCCCATTTAATGTACTCAGAGGACAAATCATTATTGAACATTTGGAGCATGCAATATGAGATTTTTAGTGTTCCTGGTCTGTTAACAGACTTTATATAACAACTTTCTTGCCAATTTTTGTGTTTATTAGAACCCAAACCTTGTGTGTGTGTGTGTGTGTGTGTGTGTGTATGTGTGTGTGTTCCCATAATTCAAATTGGTTTTTCTCTAAGTTTGTTTGGAGTGTTTGGATGATTTATTCTATAGTTATTCCTAAGTGGTTAAATTGATTATGGAATAGAAAAAGTCAAAATAAAGCTATTAGGACATTTCTGTTTTAGAGGAGTGTTCTTAAATGACCATGTTTGCTCAGCACTGAGTATGTGTGGGCAGAGATTTATTGATCGTTTTTATAGATAATTTTCCTCCTGCCTTACTTTCAATATAGGATGAGTATTTCACATTTGAAATATCTATTTTATGTATTTTATACAGGAAGTAGCTGCCAAAAGTTCTGTTTAAATTTCCCCTTTACTAACTATATAATTAGAAATTGCAGTCACCAAGATGTGACCTGAGGTCCAGGAGGACCAAATGAAATTACATTGATGTTTGAGCTATTGTGCTTTCAAAACTCTTCCTTCCTCTTTTTTTCTCCTCTTCTGCCACTTTTCAATGTATTTTACTCTTAGTTTTAATTGTTTTGTACCAGTGATTGAATATGATGCTATAGCTTTATTTCAAGTTTCTTTCTCAATTAAGTCTTCTAAATCACTTACCATAAAAAAAAAAATGCCAGCATATATGTTTTTAAAAGCACATGCTGAATGGAACTGACATGAAAGCAAGATCAATGAAGCAAGACTGGTCTCTGTTGTACTCTCCAGAGACTCTGATTCAAAAGGAAGTGGACTTTATTTGCTGTGGCTGACAGCTTCTTAGATTTCTTGAATAAATTTGGGTATTAACATGCTTCTTCTCTATTTAGAGAGAATCACTGTTCTATCTGCCTGGGGAGAGTGCCTCATATCCAGATTTAACTCAGCACAGTATGATGGGCCCCAACTTTTGAGTCAGACATCCTACTTACAAAGTATGCCTTGACTTAATGAGGATGTCTCAATACTGTGAGCAACCCACTGTGCTACACAAAAAGATATCTGAGCAGTGTCTTCCATGAGCTTCAAACTGAACAGAATTAAGTGGGACTATGCCATTTTTCCTACATTTCTTAGATAGCAGATGAGTTTTTGCTTTTTCCGTGTTTTTTATTGGTACATTATATTTGTACATAATGATGGGATTTATTGTTACATGTGCACAATACAACAGTATGATTTTGCCGATATCCTTCCCCAGCACTTTCCCCCTCCCTCCTTACCTCCTCCCTTCCTCTGGTCCCTTTCTTCTTCTGATCTCTCTTTGATTTTTTTTTTTTTTTTTACTTTTCCAGTTTTTATAGATTGCATGGAACTATTTAGTTTCTTAGAGGTGCAGGATATACTATTTTTATCCCTCCCTTTTCCCTTCCACTTTTCACTCCCATCCTTCCTCCCTTTCTCTTTCCTCTACTCCTAATGGATTTCCTTTAGCTTGTCTATTAATTTATAGTTGAGGGGCTGGAGCAGTGGCTCAGAGGTTGCGGCGGATGCCTTGCATGTGTGAGTCTGCGAGTTCGAGCCCCAGCACCATGTACACAGCAAAGTGTCGGATTAACGAAGGCCACATGAAAAACTAAATAAAATTGATTCTCTCTCTCACCCCTTCTTTCTTTCAAAAAAAAATTTATAGTTGAATGGTTATTTATGTAATCTTATCCTTCCCTCCCTCTTTCATTTATTCTACTCTAGCTTACACATAGGAGAGAAAACATTTGACCTTTGAGTTTCTGAGTTTGACTAATTTCACTTAGCATGATATTCTCCCATTTCCATCCATTTGCTGGCATATGCCGTAATTTCATTTTTCTTAATAGCTGAGTAATATATTACAATTTCTTCATCCATTCATCTAATGATGGGCATCTGAACTAATTCCATAATTTAACTACTATGAATTGTGCTACTATAAACATTCATGTGGCTGTGTTGCTGTCATAGGCTGATTTTAGATCTTTTCGGAAAATACCCAGGAATGGGACATCTGGGTCATAAGGTGGTTCCATCCCTAGTTTTTTGAGGAATCTCCATACTGCTTTCCAGAGTGGTTGTAATAGTGTGCAGTCCTACCAACAGTGTACAAGTGTTCCTTTCTCCACACAGCCTCACCAGCATTTATTGTTGTTTATATTCTTGATCTTTGCCATGCAGATGTGTTCTTAAGGCAGGTGGAGGAACAGACTTCCAAGTGCATCAGATGGAGTAAAAGTGAGGGAAGAATCTAGAGGAGATTCCATATTTCTGACTGGATTGAAAACCTGTGCAGATAGATGTTGAGAGTTTCTTCACAGAAACAAGACCCCAAAGAAAAGCTGGCACGAAGAGAAGGATAATGGGCTCAGGCTTAGACATACTGAATTTGAGACGACTTTGAGTCATTTAGTTGGAGTTGACCGGGATGAAACATATGGGTCTAAGCTTGTGAAAAGTAAAGATTTGGAAACTGAACTGAACTAGATAAGATTATTCCACAGAGGCTCTTAAGAGAGTGAAAACCAGAACCCTAGAAATATGTTATAAGCAAGGGATCCCAGAGAGAAGAAGGGAAGGGAGCAGAAGTTCTATGTCAAAAGAGGGGAACATTTGAAGATTTAGAGAATGATCACATTGAAACGGTGACCTTGGGATCATTAATCCAGCTGAAAGTCATTTTGTTTACAGGTGAGGAAGTGAGGTTAGAGAAGTTTCTCCTGATCATTCTTGATGAAGTATCCAAGGAGGACAGAGATAGCACTTAGAGTTGAGGGGAAGGAAAGAGTGGACTCAACCTGGAGCTTGATAAAGGTGATGGGACTTCACTGGACCTGAAATGGTTATAGAATTGAAACTGGAAGAGCTCATTTGAACTAAGAGAATGAAATTTGTCCAAATTCATTCTTGTACCTGAAAATCACTGAGAGTAGATATCCTGTTGATGGTGTTCCACAGTGTCGCCTTTGAATGGTGAAAATATCATTTGGATTCCTTTCAATTACACCATTTGGTTATCTTTTTTATAACAACTACTGATTAAATCATATGAAATGGGGTGTGGTGTTACCTGACCTCATGTACCAGACTAATTTCAAGGAAGTCATGTCAACAAAGCAATATGGCTTATGTGTAGCAGGTTTATTCCAGAAACACAGATGTATGTAACTTTGAGATCATGTAAGTCAATTCCAGTGGGAAAAAGGAAATCTTATTCACATGCCCTCTTAAATTTATGGCAACTATTTCTAAAATCTCTTTGATTTAATGCATTTCTTCCTAGCCTTGAAATTGCCTGCCCTGTCTTTTACTGTGGCTAAACTATGGGTGTAGGAAGGGTAGCAAAGCATGGAGATCTCCTTGTGCCTCTCCCCTGCACCTTCCAGACTGTTTCATCTTCTCATTCAGTACTGTCAACCTCTTACTTCTTCAGATCTCTTGACCTGCAAGGTGGCACGGGCAATAACTCTTAATTTACCAGGTGGAATACATTGAAGACAGAAAACAGTCAGGCATTACCTTGGGAAATAACCTGTCAAAAACTGTCTTTATGCTACTCTGCCCACAATGTTGTCATGGTAATTGCTTCCCCAGACCCACACCATTCTGCAAAGAAGGAAATACAGAATAAGGAGAAATCATTGGAAAAGCTGGGTGCCAGTGCTAGCATGTCACTTCCCTAGTGATTTGATCTTGGGCAACCCTCTTCATCCCTCTAATCTCAGTCTTCTCAGTGGAATTTTTGGAAAATCAAGGTGAAGATATTTTAAGATCATAAAATGCTGTATAAATGTTAGGCTAGATAGTAGGCTATCATCATAGTCATGAGAATGAGGTGAAAGCAAAAGGGGACCAAGATTTCTCCTCCAAAATATGTTCTAAAGTCTAAGACCTTCCGATCCAAACCTTTGTTCCACCAGATTTTTCCAGAGCTGCGTCTCCTCTGCTCCCTGCTCTTTTGAACACATTTTTTTAAGTCTTGGTTCACATACTGCTTGCTGCAACTGGTAATACTAAATTAATCCCATTCTCCTTCCCTTAGTGTGTTTGAAGCCCTTACAATCCACTCCTAAAGAAGAAAAATGGAAAACAGTTTATTAAGTGATTCCTCTGGACCAGGCACTTTCTTTGCCTGAGATCCTTTTCCGCAAACTACAGTCTGTTCCCACAGAGGAGAAATTAGGAAGTCTTTGCAGCTGAGACCAGTGGAAATTACATTTGTATTAAAAGCTGTCTATGGCTAGATGCATCCATCCCAGGTACAAAGTTAAATGATATCATAAGCTTATCCAAAGACATAAAGCTATTACATGAAATGCCATTAAATTTCTTCCCACTCAGTATTAACAAAATATGGATGTAACTGTCCTTTGATTGTCATTTTGCAAGTTGCTCCTTCTCAGTAGGTTATGCATCTGCAACTTTTCCACTGTCAAGTTTTGCTGACCAGTCTTAGCAAATAGGACGTCAAGGACGCATGATCCTTTGAGATGTGATGCTTTCTCATTTTCTCATTATCATCACTGCTAAATTTGAGGATGTCAAATTTCTTCTAGGATTGTTTTGTTGTTGTTGTTGTTGTTTTGGTACTGGGGATTGACCCCAGGGGCACTTAGCCACTGAACCACATCCTCGGAGCCTTGCTAAGGTGCTGAAGCTGGCTTTGAGCTAGCAATCCTCCTGCTAGCAATCCTCCTGCCTCAGCCTCCCAAGTCACTGGGATTATGGGCATGCACCACCACACCTGGCCTAAGGTGTGTATAGTTTTCTACCTGCTGGTGGTAAGCCTCCTTATTCCATATACTGGAGATAGGGGCAAAGAAGCCCAATGATCCTAGCCATGGCATAGGATCCAAGGCTGGAAACCAACACATATATACTTTAAATGTTGAGACTGAGTCATAGTTCTTGGGAGCCATATATTTGTGGTTATTTCTTACTTCCCGGGTAAAGGGGAAAAATAAAAGTTAAGAATTAAAGGAATACAGCACATTATATCTGGAAAACTCCTGTGACCCCATTTTTTCCTATGAAGGAAATGCACAGAAGGTCCAGACATGTCTCATTGAACTTTCCTAATTCTGTGAACTTGTCAGGATTCTCATTTACTTTTGCAAGCCGAGTCTTAAATCCAGATGGGCCCCATCTTTTTGAGCTTCAGCAGACAAAACACTGGCAGGAGGCATGGGCATGGAGAGAATCACCCAGGATTTACACAGGTCCAGCAGTCCATCTGTGAGTAGTCTTCCACAGTGCGTCAGACGGTCAGGCAGAATGAGAAAAAACGTCAGCTTGCTTCCTACACACTGGAGGCTTTTCCATAGCGTGGAGTCGGGTCACTGCAGGTCAACTGAGCCAGCTCCTGATGCTCTTCCTCTTCTTGTTCCAGGAAACAGCATCCTCCACTCAGCTGCTGATAGCGTGACCAGCGCAGTACAGAAGGCGAGCCAGGCCTTGAATGAGCGTGGGGAGCGGTTAGGCCGAGCGGAGGAGAAGACAGAAGACATGAAGAATAGCGCCCAGCAGTTTGCAGAAACTGCACATAAGGTGGGCCAGCCAACGGTCTCAGCTCTGGGCTGTCAGGAAGTTGAAGTACCAAGCAATTATTTCACTGTGTTTCCCATGATGCAAAATATAAAACCACGCAGCTTTTGTTGTTATTGTTCCCCTTTGACAATTCCTACGTGCTACTTACTACCAGAGTCATGAAAAATTTCATGTGCTTGGTTTCTTTATACTTTCTTTCTGATGTCCTCATTCCTGTCTCTGACTTTCTGACCTTGGCTCTTTAGGAAAGCTAGACCATCTTTAGTTCCTGCCCAGAAGTTCAGGATTCACATTTCAGGACACATTTCAGGGCGGAAACTAGATCAGGTCTCAGAATATATCCCCCACATGTGGCCAAGGTTTGAAAAAAATCTGTGGTGAGCTTCAGGCTACTTGGGCTTACTTTTCCATCATGTCCTCCCTGCCCCCAAACCCTGTCCTGCATCTGGCATCTTGTATCCTTATCTCTTCCCCAGGAGCAAAGCAAATTCTAGTCTCAGGACTGGTGTCCCCACTGACGAGAATCAGATGTTATTTCAGTGCCTGGATTCTGGCCTCTTGACCTGATGGTGAAGAGCTGTCTCCTGCCTCTGAGTCCAGAGAAGGATGTGTCCTGGGTTACTGGGTGCACACTGTGTACCCTCAAACCCTGGCTCAGAACTGTGCCTTTCAGAAGGCGAAATGGGAGTTTTTATTTGTAGTCACTACCTTAGGCAGTCATAAACCAAAGACAAGGGGTCACATTGTTCAGGTGATAAAGAGCATTTATTACTGTCCTTGTGCTTCAGATCGAAGGGCAGTTCTTTTTCTGGTTAAGGATTCGAATTTAGGTTTCCAGAAACAATTTCTGTGGGTGATGCTCTGTCAGACTCATAATCTGCACCTTCAGATATGCTTTTCAGATGACCTTTGGGGGGAAAAGTTATTTGCATCAACAAAAATGTCCCAGAGCTGCTGAGGAAACAAACGATCACAACCAAAAAAAACAATAAGAGAAATATCTCCAGCTGAACTGAGTTGGCCTCTCCCAGGTACACACTCCAAGCCCAGCAGGGGAGCTGCTCCAGGTAGTTGCCTCCTGCTGTTCCTCCTTGCATCAGCTTGGACTTTGAACAGCGCAGCCTGGGAGTCCATTGATTCTCTATAGCCACTTCCACCCTGTTTTACAGTCCTGCTACCCAGGGGGCCCTCTGCAGATCTCTTGGTGGAGGAACTCTAGATCCACCTGAAAATGCAACAGCCCTGCGGGAGGACTGGGTGTCAGATTACTGCAGCTGTTGCGGAGGGAGTGAACTCAAATTCAAGGTTTTCCTAGTGGCTCCCTCCCTTCTCCAGCCTCTGTGCACTAAGGTAATGAGGAGATGGAAATGTCAGAATTCCAATCCCAGATTCAATACAACAGCAACTTAAATCATTTAAATGAGGGTGGTCAGTGGAAATTTGGAGAAACATTTAAAGTGTTGAGTTAGGGAAGAGAAGGCTAAAGGTAATAACTTCCTAACTGTCCTCAAGTCTGGGAAGGGTAAAGTGCAGCTGTTATCTTTCATGTCTTCCCACCCAGAATAGAGCAATCATTAGGGCACTGATAGAATTCTGCTAAACAAGAGTTTAGGGTAATGATTAAACCATGAACCAGATTGTCAAGGAAGACTGTGAAATCACTCCTCCCAAGTGGATAGACAATACCTGGATGTCTTCCACAAGTGCGTCCCTATCAGAGGGGGTTGTACAAACACCCAAGAGGATAATCTAACCAGATGGCCTGAATTCTTGGCCCTGGCAACCATGTTTCCCTGATACCATAGCCAAGTTTGCTGGGTGATTGGGACGCAATATGGTAAGGTCGTGAACATCTTATTTGAATCCAAATCTGTTATTTACCATCTGGGTGACCTTGAGCAAGTGCTAAATTTCCCTTAGCCCCAGTTTCCTCATCAGTAAAATAGTACTAATTAATAATAGTACTACTTCCTAGGTGTTGGAGGATTGAATGAGTTTGAAGCTATTAGCACAGTAGGTAACACATATAAATCTGAACTATTATTATTTATAATTACTTCCATAAAACGTTTCTGCTGAACCTGCCCTTTTTAGTCATAATGAGCACTATACAGGGGCTAGAAAATTGATACTGGTGACTAAGGATCCTCAGCACAGTGACAAAAGGAATGGAGATGATGATTTTGTGTTTTCCAAACTCAAAGGGACAGGGGTGTGGGAGGACCTCCTGCTACAAGTCCATACCATCTACAAGGAGAGCATTTCTTGAAACAGGACCTGTCAAAGCAAAGGGACCTCTGACTTTGCCCATGAGAGGGTCCACACCAGGCAGTTACCTGCTCCATAGAGAGGGATAAAGCTAGGGCAGGTCACACAGGGTTCAGTTTCCTCTCCTCCCGTGGTGGGGGTAGGGGGGGCTGGAGTCGATGAGTGTGTGTATGCAGGAGTGTCAGACAGTGGCAGAGCCAGACCTGCAGTTTTCCAAAACTGGGATCTGTGTTTATGAATCACCGGCATTGGCAGAATTCCTAAGGAGCAGATTGACCTCTTTAGATAAGGTGTGGCTGTTTTCCCAGGGACTAGGACTGGATTTGCCCCCCCACCCCACCCCACCCCCTTGCTTGCCTAGGCACACCAAGAAGATGTCATTCCGCTGGCCACACCCCAGTGGGGCCTGCTGGTGAGGGGAGAGTTCAGAGATGGAACCCAGGCCTCCCACGCCCCAGCATGTGTGGCTTTGTTGACTCACTAAGAGTGGGCTGTGTTTACAAGTGGAGGCACAGTGCACATGGCAGAGCCCTGAACAGAGCACAGTGATGCCAGGTGACAGTCCTCTGAACTCGTGAGCTCTGCGTTGAATAAGGATACCAACCCCAGATGGGAAGGTATTGCTGCAGGAGTTTTGGGATGAGGCTGGATTCTCAGCTTCCCCTGGCAAAAGGAGTTTGGGCTGCCTGCAGATTTCTGAGGCCAAAATAGCCCATTTTTAGTGTTTGCAGCTATTCCCAGTTAAAACTGGGAATTTGGGCTGGCTGCAGATCTCTGAGGCCGAAATAAGTGTTAGCAGCTACCCAGGTGAGAGCTGGGTCCCCCACACCCCACCCCCATGAACCTGGCTACCATGGAGCAGTGAGTGCAGTTGCATCTCTTGGTGTGGAATTACACCCTGGGAATTGGGGGCAATCTCCTTCTGGGTTCTTGTCTCACAAATTTGAAGAATAAAATCCACAGACAACCACAGAAGGGAAGATAAAAAGAGTAGGATTTATTTAAGGAAGGAGACCAGAGTCTCTGCAAGGCAGAGGGGTACCTGGTAGCAGGAAATCGTCTGATGTGTGTTAGGCCAGGGTTTATATTGGTTTGGGTATGAGCCTTGATTAAGATTCATGTAAAGCAGGCACTGAGAAAAGTGCCAACATCGTTGGTTAAACTCTATGTAAAACAGGCATTGAAACTAAGCACCAAAGCCATTGGTTAAATTCTACGCAAAACAAATCTTTCCTAGTTCCCATCTGTGTCCACCCCCAGTTCTTAGTTTTCCTGCCTCTGGGACAAAGGAGTTGCTCCCACAGGTGAGCCTCAAGGTCTTTTGCATCTGTAGGACCCCAGAATGTCTATTAATCTCTCTCTACGGGTTAGTTTCTAGGTGTGGTTGAATGGGGCCCATTGTCCTGACTATCTAGCCATTTTACTATCTCTCGGAATCTCTATCAGCATGCCAACACCTGTCTAGATTGTAGTAGAAAAGAATCTTCTATATGCTAACTCTTCCCAGAACTCCAGCAATGACCCAGGTATGAGAGAGAATGGACAAATCCACCCTCAAGATATGTGGGTGTTTGTCCTTCACAGAAAGAAAGGACTAGTGTTGATGAAAAATGACCCTTCTCCCCACTCCCCACACCCCATCACCCCTGCCCCCAAGTTAGCCTGGCTTCAGCCACAGAGCAGCTCTGCTCACTTTCCCCTGCCCCAAAAGCACAGTGCTGCAGTGTGGCAGCCTTAGACAGCCCGCCACAGGCCGTGAGTCAGCCAGCAGGAGTTACCCACACCTAGGCGTCCTCAGATGACACTGCTCAGAAAGGAACATTGATCCACCCCATTCTGCAGAAGCCACATTTGCAGGGGAAGAAGGGCGAGTGGCGTTACTCTCCTCCTACTACAGCAAACTGTTCCCTTGGGTCTCTAGGCCGAGGGGGACGGGTCTCAGACCTCCTAAATATCTATCCACCAAATATCAGTAATGATTTAATTATCATTATTTAGATAGCATTGAAAGAGGGCTTTTCCTTGAGATATTAAGAAAACAGAATGGATCAAAAGGAAATTTTTAACTCCTGTGGGAACTCTGACACCTAAATTAATCCATAGAGTTGGAGATGTTTAATAGACATATGAGGACACTAAGGTGTGGAACAGCTGTGACTTTAGAGCTCAAGGTCACTCAGCAACTTTGTGGCCAGGGTTGCTGACCTTGTTTAGTGTTCTTGCTGCTCTTACCATCTGCCTTCCGTATTCTAAAGCTCCTAATTCTCAAGGATTTCTCTTAAAAAGTGGAATGATACCACTGTAGTCCCTTGTGTAACATTGTGTAACAAAACGCCATAAAACCCACACACAGCAGCACTTTGTTTCTCCCAGTTCTGGGGACTGAGAAGTCCAAGATCAAGGTGCTAGAATATTCCATGTCTGGTGAAGAGATGCTTCCTGCTTCATAGATGAACACTTTCAGAGTATCCTCTCAAGGTGGAAAGGACCAGGCAGGGGTCTCTCTCCATCCTCTTTCTAAGAACTCTAATCCCATTCATAAGGACTCCACTCTGATGGCCTAATCACTTCCAAAGGCCCACCTGCTAATACCATCTCCTAGGAGGTTAAGTTTCAACATATGAATTGGCAGGGGGAAACTCAGGCATTCAGACCCTAGTAATACCTAAGTAGCAAACTGTCCAATCAGGTTGTATTTATGCAGAGCTAGCTGGTCACAGCCCAGGTGCTGCCCTGAACTCCATTCCAGGTGCACTGTCCTGGGAACTGGGGTCTGTGTTGAGCAGCAGCACAATCACCATTGAAGATTAATGGCTGTGTGTGAACTGGCACAGGCACCTCAGTGGAAAGTTAACAGCTCAATGAGTACCAGGACAGCAGCACTGATCAAATATTCATGCCTGGTATTCATTATGCACGGCACTTAACAGCTCTGTGTTTATTTGATGGTCCTTGTTGCTAAATAATGTATGAGGACTAGAGGCAGAGCAAGAAGTAAAGGCCATACCGTGAAGGACCTGGCAGTGTAGCCAAGGAGTGGGATTCGTCTGAGGTGGAGCCCTGGTGCTGTCTTTTTACTGACCTGGAGTTTATGGTCCTTTCTACTGACCTGGACTCTAAACTCTTTGAGATCAGGAGTTAGTAGCTACCTTCACACTTCTTGGCAGCACCCCACAGCATTCAGCCCACGAGTATTCACAACTTCACATGCCCTTTGTCTGCACACACAGAGATTAACCGGACAACAAGACCGGGTGCACACTTAGTCCCCTCTGTCACATGCAGAAATGTTCATGGTGCTTTTCCTGGAGGATGTTCCAGGGTCATAACTTCTCTGTTGCAGGTTTCAAGAAGAGAAGGGGGACAGTTGATTGATCTGGGTTTTGCTGGAGAAATGGGTAAAACCGAACACGAGTGAGTGGAATCAGTGAAAACCCCCTTACTAATTCTTAAAAGGCAGAGAACCTGATCATGATGCAAATGACAGTGCTATTGCCTCAGAGTGTCATCTGTTCTTTACCCAAAGGAACTCTGAGCCACAAAACCCTTCAGCCCCAAACGCAGGGATTAATCCCCAATGTCATACTCTGGGAACATGAAGAATCTCTGCTGTGCCTTCTATGGGCCCCTTGGGGAAAGATGTAAAGAAGAAAAGAAAGACAGATTTGATTTAGCTTATGATCTGTTCCTGCAAAACATTTCCTTAAATACATCATCCTGCACTCCCAAAAAGGGGTCTTTGGAATTCCCATTTATAAAGATCTGCACTTCTCAAATACCAACTGGAAAAGCAGCAGATCAAGGTCTGAGTGTGATCAGCGTAGTAACATGATTTAATTGTCAAGGGCTTTGGACTTGGTTGCTTATCCAGGCTGGATACGAAGTAGCTGATGACTTATTGTTGCTCTGCACGCTGTTAAGTTCTTACACTTCATGAGATGTCAGTAAGCACTTATATTGCGGGAGTATTGCTTTTCCTGGATAACTGGCAACCTGGGAACCCCAGCAATTCTAGGGTAAGTCACTCTCTGCCTGTGCTTTGGTTTTTCCAATTGTTCCTTCAGTGGGTTGCAAGAATACATCACCACCCTCTCCACCACTGGACACACACACCAAGTACATTAACACATGCAAGAGGAGTCAGCCAGGTGCCCACTGAACTCTTTGGAACGTGTTGCACATCTCCCAGGGGCCACTGTGAGTGGTGATGGTGATGTGCACAGAGAGTGGAATCTGGGTGCTGCTTCTCACTGTGGATGTAGAGTAGGGGTAGCAAAGGGATCTCCCTGTTACTAAGGTCTCACTTTTCTCATCCTCTCTCTCCTTAGCTTGCCATGAAGCACAAATGTTGAGAAACTGCCGTCCTGGTGACCATCTTAAGAGAAATGGAAGAGTTTGTTCAGCAGTTTTTACAAGAATTCCGGACCTCCACTTGCTTCTTTTTTTTTTTTTTTTTTTTTTTTTTTTTTTTTTTTTTTTTTTTTAGTATATGGACATCATTTAGTTTTTTGTTTTCCACTTTTGGATGTTACCATGAATGAAAAGGTGTTGTGTTTCTACATTTCCCTAAAGATCTTGCTAAGAAATGCTACAACAGCATCAGCTTCACTTTGATTTATTTTTCTGTGTGTGTGTGTGTGTGTGTGTGTGTGTGAATGTGTTTTCCTTTTTAAGAAGAATTTTTTTTTGTAGTTTGAATATAAAATTTGGACCAAATGGTAAACCGAGCTGGATCTCAATTGGCAACATTTTTCTTTCCTCCCTATTATTCAGCAAGTTCAATGTGGTGACACCAGATGTCATTGTTCCTGCATAAAAATAAAAGTCAAACAGCAATTGGTTTCACTCACTCTCCTAGTACTTTTAATTTGAAGAGTAAAATTAAAATTCTGTATCCTGAGATGCAGAATTAAAATTAAAATTCTGTATTATGGAAAACACTTGGGTTTATCAGGGGAAATAGCAGTCTTAGGTTTTGCTCTTTGCATATTAATCTTCTGCATGAACCATCACCAGCATTCAGAAAAACAAATCAGAATCACAAATAGAAATCTACTTTGTGAGCTGCAGCTTAAATACTTCTGCTACTTCTTTCCAGCCTGATTATCTGGAATTATCATATGAAGGATAAAAATTTGAGAGTAAAGAGCTAAGGAAAAGCCTGCTTTATAAACCTCTGCATCTTCATGGGCATTTCTCTCTTTTGTTATTGTCCCAAATTACAGTAGCTGGTAATGAAAAGAGCTTGAATTTTTATCAATAATTCATTTTCCCAAATAAAGGCCTATATAAATGATAATGTGAAAAGATACTACATGTGAAGTATTTCTTTTCTTTTTTTTTAACATTTTAACAATGTCATGCCTATTTTGAAGACACACGCACAGTGTCCTTGGGAAAGAGCCTTCAGTTTTTTTGCTACCTAGATTTGGAGGTTTGGATGTTGTTATTGCTGCCTGTTTATTTAATGTAACTTAACACATGTTTCTTGACAAATTGCATATCATGGCAGTTTCATTTCAGGTAATAACCTGGTCTGACATTAAGACAGCATGGTCACCAAGCTGTTAAACTGCTGTCAGACTGAATAAAGTTGGATGCACACCTTTCGATTGTGTATTGCTCAAGGTAATACTGGGGTTAGAGTCTGGAAGTATTGCTTCCTAGAGGGCTAAGATGCTAAGCATTAAAAAAAAACTGTGCTTGTTGCTCCTGAGACAAGGTGAGCTGCACCTCCCAGAAGCACTGTTAGCCTCTCCCTGCAGCGCAGCGATTCCTGAGCTGCCTGTGTCTTGGGCGCCCCTTCTGCTCTTTCCCATCCATTGAGCCGATTGAGTCTATGTGCATCTTAGCCTCTTACTAGGCAGCATAAGGTGACTTTTGGACTACTTATGCTGATTTAAATAGCTTAGGTTCTCCTGATAAAGCATTCCCAGGGAGACAGAAAGTATGCGCATTTAAAATAAAAATCATAGGCAGTCTATATCAAAAGGGAGATGGGATTTGCTGGAGACAAATTTTTTAATCCTCTTAGATGATCCAGTGCACGATAAATCTCTATAAAATTTGTATAGTAAACTATAGAAGTTTACTATAATACTTTGTACTTTTCTTTTCGTGTCTTAAAAGTTTAAAGAAGCAAGAAACCTGCCATTTGGTGAGTACCATTACGAGCATTTATAATTTCTAAGAAAAGTCCCATGTAGCATTCCAAATAGCTTTTATTTGCAGACTTCAGTTCAGAAAACACTCACATACACACACACACACACACACACAAACACACACACACGATGTGTGTGCAGATATATATATATATATATATATATATATATATATATATATATATATATATATTCATCTTCCCAAACTGGATTCAGGTTTCAGGGATAGTTGGTATAAATAATTGAAAAAGATAAATCTAAAACCCCTGACAATAAGCCAAATTCAAGAATAAAATTGGTTGCCAGCTATCCAACAACGGGATTTGGGAAGCTGTTCTAGAGTGGCAGAAGATGAGGTCATAAGCAGACTGCGAAATCTAAGATTCCTCCTCCCTCATTGAATTCTGAGAACTACTCTTCATAAATCCAAGTATTCCATATCTTGCCCTCTTTTCTCATTCTGTTGATCCTTTTAGACCTAAATCTTATTGGAAGTAGCCTAATTAGAAGAAAACCTGAATCTTTATTAGCTTCCTCCATTGATTAGCTTGCAGACCTTGATCATGCCCTTGACCTCCCTGTGAAGTCCTGCTGGCCTCTGCCAAACAGGCCACAGCAGCGCTTCCTGTTCCTCCTCTACTTTCCAGCCTCTTAGAGAGGAGCCTGTGATTTAACTGCATTTAAAGTTGTTATCCTTTTGTGGAAGGTGCTGCGATACAAAATATGAATACATTATAACCTAGAGAAAATTGGGAAAAATAAATCATCTGGGACCAACTCATTTGGTTGGGCTTGCTAGAAGACATTTATTTAATTTGTTTGTTTCATTTCTGCGCTTCACTATGAATTTCTGGAACACTATATTTCTGTGAAGGACTTCTCAGATTATACTGACAACACATAAAGAAAAGAAACTCCAGTGTTACCACTTCTTCCTGGAATGTAGCTGTAGTATCTTCACTAGTTATTAGATATCTGTGTTCAGGAAGTATGCAGTCAATCAGGTTAATGTTTCATTTTAAAGAATATATTTGTAAAATGTAACAAGATTAGTAGTTAACTTTTTTTAACTCTGAAAAATTTAAGATTATGTGTTAGACTTATGGTGAAATCTGTTTTAACACTACAGTGGCTAGCAAAGGTTGTGCATTTATGTAAAAATATTTACAGGATGCCCTAAATAAGGAATATTTAAGATAGGTTTCACTGTTAATTTTCAGAATTGTAACACTGCTAACATCTGTTGTACAGGTATTAATTCTTCAGAAGTTCCCTAAGATGTCAAACATAATTTTTGTTTTATTCAGAGACAAGTAACACCTGCTCTGTTGATTCACTATTATGGCAAACTCTAATTTTGTCATTAAATATTTTAACTCTGTGGTGAAAGTTTGTTTCTCTCCGTTATTTGTGGAATCTATTAAACACTACCAAACAGATGCACACTGCCACATTTTTATGCTAATGTGAAATTTTTATGTGTCTACACCAGACCTCAGAACTAGGATTAGCATGATGAAGGTTTACTATAGACTTTCTAATGGGAAAATTTGAAATGTTAAAAAGACTGAAGAGGTAGCCTCAGTTTGGATGATGGGCATTTATCCAGCAAGAGTTTTTGTTTTAACTTTCTCATAGATGAAGCAGTAAGCAGTTAAGCAGATTAATAGTCACCTGTCTGCCAATATTAGTGAAGTGCCCAGCTCAAATATTTATTAAAGCATGTGCACACTAGCTTCATGCCCTATTAAACTGGAAAGAAAACTTGATCATATGATATCCATTTGTATTGATGGAAAAGCAAATACAACTTACCGTGTTGCTGCATTTGCTTTTAAGGGAAAAGACCTGAGTGACCACTGTGGCAGAACAGCCATCTCTGGGTTGGCATGGACACTTGGTAAAGCAGGCAGGACTTTGAAATATTTCCTGGGTGGTCTGCAGGTGGAAGGGACAGTCTGCTCAGAGAAGACTGCTCAGAGAAGAAAAGAGATATAGTTTGGCTAGATGAGGACCTGTATATAAGTTAATTATGCATTTAAAGTCACCTGCCCTTGCAAACTAAACTATAGGCCAATTGCCTTATGAATATGATCTTTTTTGCTTAATGCACATTTTGTTAGCAATTACACCACGGTCAACTCAAATTTTACGGATTAATATGAGAAATGTCTTTAATTGATGGTGCCTTTCACGTGCTGCCACTGGGAGCATGATTAGGAAAAACTATTGATCTGTCACAATCATTATCATCTAAATAAGCAGTTTGTGAAGGGAGTGTAGGAGATTGGTGGTAGGTGGACAGAAAAAATGGAAGCATGGTGGGAAATATCAGAAATACATCTCCAAGCAAAATTCAAATGTCAGAGTGTGATTTCCTGCTAATACTGGAGTGTGTGTGCCCTCCCTGGCATGGGCTAGCCTGGGTCTATATGCAAGCTCACATACACCTACACAGCTGGCACTGAGAAAAGAGCTGTTCCATGATCCCAGATACTAAGAGACACGGGAAAAGGACACATCCCACCTACAAGGCAAATGGCAGCCATTTCTCTAAATGTAAATATGCTAACAATCCTCTTTAATGACAATACAAAGAATGAATTTTCTTTTGGTTTACTTTTTAAAAGTCCAGAAAGTATATCTGTGTTAGCATTCTACCACTATAACAAATAACTGTGATAGTCAACTTATAAAGAGAAAAAAAAAGTTTATTTTGGCTCACAGTTTTGGAGGTACCAGTCCATGATCAGGCAAGACCCATTGCTGCTAGGAATCTGGGGGGAGGAGGACAGCACAAGATAGCAGGAGGACATGGTGAAGCAAAATTGCACGGCCAGAAAGTAAAAACTAGAGGAAGAGACTGGGGTCCCACAGCCCCCTCAGAGACATTCCCAACGACCTGAAGACCTCCCACTAGTCCCCAATTCTTTAAGGTTCAACCATCTCCCAAGAGCAAACTAAGGACCAAGCATTTAACACCCTGGGCTTTGGGGGGCTTTCCAGATCCAAACTACAGCAACATCTAAAAGGCTTTGTGTAGTTAAACCTTCCTGATACAAAATTTTTTCTCCTCTTTATCTGTACCCCAACTATTTGAGCAGCCTCCTTTCTGCTCCATGCCCTTCTTCTTGATTTCGGGCCCTTCTTTAACCCTGCTTTAGCTCACCATGCCTAAAAGATTACCTATTAATAAAATGTTGGTTTTCAGGGGTTTATAGTAGTTCCTCCACCCTGGCCACCTGTCACAACCAATCAGAAAGTCTTTTATAAATGTTTACATTTTCTCCCAAATTTGCCATTTTGGTGTTGTCTCTGGTTATCTGGTCTTTGCAAATGGAAAGAAAAAAAGGACTCCTACAGGTTCAAAATGGCAGGGCACCTGTCTTCCCTAGATGCTTACTAGATTTAAACCAGCTGATGAAGCCTGTCAATGAAATTCCAGGTGATATGCACTTCAGCTCTCTTACAGCTATGGTGCCTTGATCCCACTTTTTTCTCTAGGCCTCACCTAGAGCCTCTGCATTTCCCGAGTGGTGCTTTCACTGCCTGCCTCCCTCCCTCCCCTGAAGTTTTCTGCCAGGTGTTCTTTCTGCTGTTGAGTCGTGGTCGGGTCCAGCAGTCTTTAGAAAATCTGTGCAGGGGCCCATCCCTTGCGGCACAGCTGAGTGGAGCTCCGGGAAACACAGCTGTGGGCGCTTCCCGCCCACGGGGACTGCCACAGGCCATGTGACTCTGAGTTGCTTGTTCATGTGTGTTGTCAATGCTCTTATGTTTTGTCTACTAGACGTTTTAAATGCTGTTGATTCTCTCAGACGGAGGGAAGATTTTTTTTAATAGCACATACATTTTTTGTTCCTGTCTTTCCTGCACTCAACCCACCCAAGGATGCCCTCTGAAATGGGGCCTGGCTTCATCACACATCCAGACTTAGATGTGTCAGGGTTGGACAGGGATTTCCAGCCCTGAGACTCCCAGGTGTCACTTGCCAATATTAGATGTGGAGCCTTTGTCCTGTGACATTGTATCACAATTGCTTTGCCACTTGGATCATTTGTCAGAAGACACTGAAAGAAGAAAAATGAGCTCCTGAATTCTCTGAGCTTTACCTTGAGTTTTAAAACCGGTTTGAAGGATCCATAATTTCTAAAGAAAATTCCCGTTTCAGGCTCTGACCATGTGTGCCAAATGATCTTTTTAATTATACACTACATCCTTGGTGATTGACACTTCATACTTTCTGTTAGTTTTCCTTAAAATCAATCCTTTCTGTTACCATCCAAGGAAGGAAAATATAGTTCCTACTTACTCTTGAATGTGTCTATTCATAGTACCGGAGTTCTGTTTACAGATTTGGATTACAATGACCGATACCAGTAGACACTTCTACACTGTTATGAAACTTTTTAATACTGAAGAAGCCTTGGAATTATGTGGAAAGAAAATGCCTAGGGCCTCTGCGTGCTTTGTGCCCCACCCCACATTCTAGGGATGGAAAAACCAAACATCACCTTTTAACAGGTGTGGGTGAGGGCATGGCGCCCCCTTGTGGTGATGTATTGAAGTCAGTGTTGCATGGTGGTTGAAGCCCTGCTTTGGGGACGCTACTTCTCTGTTTTCTTAGCTTTAAAAGGGGGATGATTTCTATTTTTTTTTATTTCTATTTTAAACATTGAATGGAACAGTTAATGTAAAGCCTTTAGCTCAAGTTATGCCAGTTCTCAGGGGGCATCTTTTCTGTGATGGACCCAAAACAAAGTGGTGAATTTTATAGGCCGGTGGTGCCTACCGGACTGCGGTGAAATGGACATGCTTTCCTTAAAGCCTTGCTGCCACAGGGCACATGGGGTACATGTTCTCCACACTTCCTGGGGACATAGATCCCTCGACATTTCATAGATGTCAGATCTAGGACAAAGGATAGACTTCCGGCCTAAAAGCACACAGTGGTGACCATTTTCTGAAGCCATTTCAAAGAAAGCTACATTGACAGACAAGTGAGAGAAACTGACTTCAGTGTCCGTCATCAACAATGGGAATGCAAGTGAAGGGTTCTTGGCCTGGGGGTTATTTGCTAGGTCCTTTGGACAGTAATTCATGGTCTTCTTTAAAGAAGAATTTCAAGGTGGTTCTGCAGATGAATCAGTATGATTCCAAGGATGTTGAGAAGTTGAGATGTCTCTTCTCCAAAATAAATCATTCCCAGATGTAATTTGTGCATCTGTGTGTGGTGCTGAACTCAGGGATGCTCTACCGAGCTACATATCCAACCCTTTTTATTTTGAGACAAGGGTCTCACTAAGTTCTCCAGGTTGACCTCAAACTTCAATCCTTTTGTATCAGTTCCTGAGTAAGTGAGATTACCTATGCCACTGTCCCTGACTCCCAAATGTAATGACTGAACCCAGGGGTGCTTAACCTCTGAGCTACATCCTAAATCCTTTTCATATTTTATTTTGAGACAGATTCTTGCTAAGTTGCTTAGGGCCTCACTAAATTGCTGAGGTTGGCTTTGAGCTTGCAATCCTCCTGCCTCAGCCTCACAAACCACAGGGATTACAGGCATGTGTTAACACACTCAGCTCCAAATATAACTTTAAAAGAACCATTTACTCCACAAATTGAACTTGGACCTTGAGTGAAAATAGTTCTAAGAGAACTGTGGCACACACTTGTAATTCCAGTGGCTCAGGAGGCTGAGGTAGGAGGATCATGAGTTTAAAGCCAGCCTCAGCAATTTAGCAAGGTCCTAAACAACTTAGCATGATCCTGTCTCAAAATTTTAAATTTTTTAAAAAGGCTGGGGATGTGGCTCAGAGGATTCAATCCCAGGTGCAAAAAAAAAAAAAAAAAAAAAAAGTATCTCACTAAATGTAAAATGATGATAACGTACCTTTTCTGGAAGCATCTTGATGCTCTTAGCTAAGAGAAGGAAAAGTCTCAGAAAAACTACGCTGTCAGCACAGTCTGTTTCCATATAGTTGTCATGGTACTGTTGTTTATAAAATCCTGGTAAACCCAATGTTGCTATTCAGTCACTTGTAAAAGACTGTTCTGGCAAGAGTACTCAGGCTAGTTTTAGTGGGCCTGTCCCAACCAAAATCCTAAACTCTGCCCTCTAAATGTTGCGTTACTAGTTCTACTTGTTTATATATGTATGAGTGCATTTTTGCCAAACTATAAGCCATGCAGATTCCTTCGGAAAAAAAGCAAATTAATTAAAATCCTTCCTAGCTGAGAACCTCCTGGCTCTTCCACTAGCTTGTGTCCTTAGGCAAACTGTATTATATCTTTATCTGGTTCTTTATGTTTCAGAAGAAAACAATCCCCACTCAGCCTGTCTTAGTGCTGGCGAGTGAAGTGAGTGGTACAGGACAGGGCTCCAAGAAGGGCAAAGATCTAAGGAGGCAGGGTTTCTCACCCAAGCCCAGCTCTCCCAACACCCAGGGGGTTCCTTTATCTTCCAGAACCTCTGCACCTACAGGAGTGGGTACAGCAGGCCCATCCCTGTGACACTTCATGGAATCATGACTTTCTTCCCTTATCAAAGGAAAAAGAAATAATCCCTGGCACTTCCACCCTGCTTGCCTTATGAGAAGTAGAATAAAGGCAATAGTAGGTGACAGTCCCCAACTGCTATGGGAAGGAAACAGCTGGCTTAGTGGCAACCTCAGGGGAAAGACTCAGAGCATTCCAAAGGTCAAGGGACTACATGGTGCTGGGCAGGTCCCCCTGGCTGCAATGCACTATTCCTGACATCCTCTTGGAGAAACTGGTCTCTACCTACTGGGGAAGACTTGAAAACAGAACAAAATTTCAGAAACTATCAGGGAGGTGGGACACACCTGTTGTATAGGGATAGACAGGTACCTTCAGGAGCACAGGATCTGGTCATCCTAACATAAAAACACACAGAAAATGCAAAAGTCTTGGAAACTCACTGGTGAAATTGAAAGGAGTGGTGACTATTCAGCCATCCCAGAGGGCAGGGCGGGGATGGAAGGATGGTCCAATGTCCTTCCAGGGAGAGGAAGGCCAGGCCCCTACACAACAGCACTTGCTGAGAGCACCCTGCTACTCAGGCTGGGGGAGCGCCCTGCTGACCCCCTTTGGAGGTGCTCACTAACCTCACTTTCCTTTGGAAACAGCAGGAGAAAGAACTGGAAGACATGCTGACTAAGCCATCCGCTGGGTACTTCCATTCCTGTGGGCTCCTCAGGATTCCTGTGGTGTGTGAGCCTCGCTCTCCCACATCAGGCTCCCTCCTGCACCAGGGATGCCAGAAGAGTGTGAGGACACCACCAGGAGGAAGGAGCGTGACTCCCACTCCACGTGGGCTCCTGCAGGTCCCCACTTCTATTCACTTCCCGCTTGGAGGGGCCATGAGGGTGCACAAGAGGCAAACGGAGGCAGCTGTTGACATAGGAGAGGTAAACTCTAACGCTATTGTCCTTACAAAGAGTGGGTGACAGGAGGGGCAATCAGAGGGAAGGACAGAGCCATGCAAACTGGTCAGCAGTGCTGAGGATGGCTTCTAGCAGTCCCCCCAAACCTCAGTTCCATAAGCAAATCCACCAAAGACATTGTCCTAAAAATTCACCATGCAATTATGTTTAATAAAAGAAAGGCTTGGAAGTGGTTCTGAGCTCTGCTTAGGCCTAGAGCAATGAATCCCCCTGAATTCTGTCAGGACCATGAGCAAGGCCCCCTCATTACTCACTAGCTTTAACTGCCTGGCCACTGTCAGTTCTTCCAGCCTGTCAGACTCTTTTGCAACTGAAACCTGCACAAATACTCTTTCTGCTGTCAAGGACACTTTCTTCCCCAACGCATCACCTGCTGATCATTTCTCATCTATCAAGTCTTCACTTAAATGTCTCCTTGGAAAGTTCTCCCTGCCTACCACAATCTCCAGCAGATTCCTAGGGGCTTCCTTTCACAGCATCCCCTTCTTACCTAATAAAGCATTTGGAAATGTGCTTTATTGTTAGTTCTGAGAAGCCAGGAGTCATGTCTATTTTGTTCACCAGGCTGCATCCAAGTCCTGAGATTCAGCACATAATATGGATTGGATGGGGGATGTTCCTCAAAAGCTCGTGTGTGAGACAATGTAAGAAGGCTTGGTGGTGAAATGTTAGGGTTATGAGAGCCTTAACCCAATCAGTGAATTAATCCTGTGTCCTGGGTGGTAACTGTAGGCAGGTAGGTTGTGACTGGAGAAAGGGGGTTACTGGGGCTGTGACTTTGGGGCTATATTTTGTATCTGGCAAGTGGAATCTGTGTTTGTTTGTTTCTTTCTTTCATGCTTTTTTTTTTCCTTTCAGAGAGAGAGGGAGAGTAAGAGAGATACAGAAAGAGAAAATCAACTTTATTTAGTTTTTCAACTGATTTATGTTTGCTCTGACACCTAGTTGTGTATGTGGTGCTGGGGTCTGAATCCGGGTCCTCATGCATGCCAGGCTGAGCCACCACTCCAGCCCCCGTCTCTCTGCTTTCTGATTGCAATGCCCTGAGCCACTTTCGTCTGCCACACACTTCTGCCATGATGTCCTGCCTCAAGTTGAGCCCCAAGGAATGGAGTCTGCTATCTATGGACTAAGACCTCTAAAACCATGAGTCCCTAAATAAACTTTTCCTCCTGTGAAATTGTTCTTGTTGGATTTTTTAGTCATTGGGGCAAAAAAAGCTGACTGAAACAGCAGACACTTAGTACAATCTTGTTAATTAAATGAGTCTGCCCTCTGCCTACAGCTCTATGCAGAAGGACATGAATGGGAGTGTGCACAAAAAAAATCCAAATAGTTAAACATATAAAAAGATACGCAGCCTCACTCAGAAAGAAATGCAAATTGTTTAGAAGACAGCATTTGAAAACAGCTTTATTGCATTTGATAACCAAATACTTGTTGAATGGGAGTATAAACCCTGAGCACATCTTAGAGGACAAATTGTCCACATTTTCCTGGATTTAAATTCCTCGTACCTACCAGGCCAGCGATCTCCACCCCAGGACTGTGCTGTGGGAGTCTCTAGCCACCACCAGGTCTTCTGGTGATTCAGCACTGTGTCTCCCACAAAGGACACTGTTGCTTAGCTCACCCTCCTTGGAGCAGCTGCGCTACAGGCTCTGGAAGGCAGAAAGTAATTATCAGAGGACATAAAGTCCCCCAAACAGATCAAATAATCTGCTTGTTGTTTGATACTCTATGTTGGCAAGTTCTTCCACGGCTCCTGTCCAACTTCTGCAGCCAAGCATTTTCCCTGGCTCCTTGGTACTTTCCCTTTCTCTGGGATTCTGAAACTGGAAGGGAAAGAAGAAACACTGGATTTCTAGCTGCAAAATTATTTATCTGCTGTATTTAGGAAATTCTTTTACTCCTCTAGACCAATTATCAATTTATCATCTCACTGTTTCCAATTCAGCCTTTTTTGCCCTGCCTTGTGATTCCAGAGCTCAAGTCTGAATTGCACCTGCTACTTCCGAGCCCTTTAATAGTTAGCTGCTTTTAACTTATTAACAATTCCTAATATTATCTTTGACCTGTTCACATAACTGGCCTGGTTTTCTTCTCCTGCTTGGACCCTGCCTGATGCATCAATAGATTATCAGACAATGTAGCTTAGCTTCTGTTCCAGAACTTACCATTCTCCCCAAGTCTCTTTGGCAGGTTCCATGATTTAGGCAAATGATCAAGTTTCCTGCTTTGCTAGGAGCGGGCCTATCCTACTAAAAATAATACCCCCACCCCTGCCACTTGTCAAGTTCTTTTACACTCCCATCTTTAGTAACACTCCACCTGTGTGAGGAGGACCTCCAGTAAAGGACAGCATTAAGGCTCTCATAACCCAATCATTTCACCTCTAAGTCTTCTTGCATCATCTTGAGCTTTGGGGGAACACTTGGTATCTAAACGATAATATCATCCATCGTCTCATCACCCCTGTTCAAATTTCATGAATGGTCTGACCATACCACCCTTACAAGTCTGGCTTCCTTCTCCCTCACTCTGCTCTCTCCGGGACAACTCAATCACAAATCCAGTGACCAGTTCTCCGCAGTAGCACTGCAGTCCTCTGGTCTCTAACTCTCTGACTTGCCTTCTCCCCAAACCTCAAAAGCATATTTTTCCAAAAATTTTGTCCTATACCCTCTTCTGTTTTTACATACATTTTCTGAGCCCATGAATTTATCCCACAAACTGATTTTATTTTACTTTTATGAAATAATACAACTCTAGATTTGACCTTTCTCTTTTTTTTTTGTTTTTGTTTTTGTTTTTGTTTTTTTTTAAAGAGAGAAGCAATCATTCCTCAGACACTTTGTTGTGTACATGGTGCTGGGGTTTTAACTTGCATCCTCGAGCTTGCCAGTCAAGCACCGTAACCGCTAAGCCACTGCTCCAGCCCCTGACCTTTCTCTTGAACTAACTCCAAAATCAAATTTTCAGCTTTTCTGCTAAAATTTTCTGCAAAACTGAAGGTGTCCAAATCTGACTTTATCTCTTCTAATAAGCCTTTCTTTTGTTATGTAACGTCCTATCCAGGCTTAAAACTTAAGTTTTTCTTGATTTTTTTCCTCACTTTCCTTAACTATAAAGTGATAATAATAATTGCGCCTATCTCATGAGATTATTCAGAGATAAGATTTTGTTATAAAATCATTAGAATAGTTAATATTTTGTTTGTTCATTTTGAGATACCCAGGATTGTGATCCAGGGCTTTTCATATGCTAGGCAAGCACTTTATAACTGTGCTATATCTCCAGATCTTTTTATTTTTTTTTAATTTTGAGACAGGCTCTCACTCATTGGCCCAATCTGGCCTAAAACTAGTGACCATCCTACATCAGTCTCCCAAGTCCCTGAAATTACAGGTGCTTGCCACTGTGCCCAGCTACTGTTTATTTTAATTAATATCATCTATATGAGTAGCTGCAAGTCTATTGATCTTTCTGCTTATATATATAGCCCTTCTTACATATAATTTTCCATCCCTGCCGCTGATGTAGCTCTAATTCTCATCAATGTTTAAATGACCAGTCAAATTGGTTGATTTTATCAATCATCTAATTTATACATGTGTTTTGTGTGTGTTGATACAGAATTATCCCAGAAAGAGTGATACTAAGATAATACATTCCAGTCTCAAATGTTTCTACTTCCTACTCTAGTGAGAAAGAAACCATATGTATGGAATATACCCAAAGTAAAATAAGGACTGCATCAGAGATCAAAGATCACACGGAGTTCTTCTGCCCTCTATCTGAACTGCCCAGAAGTAGGTCAGATTCATCTTCTGGCCAACAGAGACCAGAAGTTAAAGTAAACAAAATAGGTCGTAGCGGACAGTAAGTAGTGGGCTGGACTGCGACAAGGTAGAAATGCATGAGCGTGTCCTATGGAGGCACCACCACTCCAGTCCCCTGCCTTGGTGATGTAGGAGGCAGCCCAGTGCTACCATATCCTCCAGCCTTTTCAAAGAGAGAAAAAGAATCGGCATTTCTACGCAAAACATCTCATTTGAGTCACGCAAAGCATATCGGTAAATAACATCTGGAACTTTGGTGGCAGTGTGGAAGCCCTTATTTATGTCAGTGTCCCACTCAAAAATCTTTAGGGCATCCTCATAATCCTCAAATAAAATCTGAATGTACGGTCTGGCATGCAGGGTCCTTGTGATCTAACCCCAACCCCTTCCCAACTCACTCCTCACTTTCATATCTGAGGACTCAGTCATAGTTCATCGACATGAGGCCACCACTGTTTCTACCTCGTGCCTTTGGTCACAAAGTGCTGGGCCTGGGAAGCTGTCCCCTACAAACGCATTCCATTCTGCCTGTCTTCCATGACTTCACTCAACACTGTGTCCTCTCCCAAAATCCCCCCAAATTTTTGGCCAAGCTGAAGTAATCACTTCTTGAGCATTCTTGTTACCTTTCGCAGTCCTCTGGACCTTTCCGCTGTATGTCATAGATGCAATTTGTCATTTTGCCAGACAGGTGGTTCCAGAGAACTGAGACTGAATCTCGGTTGCATCTACATGTCTATGAGCACCATGAGCAGACACTTAAAACGTGTGTTCATGTATTAGATGAGTAGATAAATGACAATAAGTTTCCAAAATGCTTTGTGATTTTTTACTCCCTGCCCAGGAAAAGATAAACTTAGAGTATTTTTATCCTTTCCATCCTTTTACTGTTTATATGTAGATATTGACTTTGGGATATTTTTATCTTGATTCTAAATTCTGCTGAGAATTGTGTGTGTGTGTGTGTGTGCGCGCGCGCGTGTGTGTGCATGCACGCACACCTATGTACATGCACAACTTGGACAAGCCATTGCTCTCAGCCTTAGAGCCCTCATTTGTAATATTAGAAAGTGGAACTCACGTCTCAGGATTGTTTTGTTTCATTTGATAGTGGGGATTGAACCCAGTGGCACTTAACCACTGAGCCATATCCCCAGCCCTTTTTATTTCATTTTTTTTTTAATTTTGAGAAAGGGTCTTTCTAAGTTGCTTATGGCCTGGCTAAGTTGCTGAGCCTGGCTTTGAACTTGCAGCCTTCCTCCCTCAGCCTTCCTGGCTGCTGGAATTACAGGCACACCACGTAGGACTGATGTAGGATTAAATGAGATAGAATATGTTAACTAAACACGATGATTTGCGTGTTTAGTCAACACATGTTAACTTTTTCATAGTTATACATATGTTTGGCTGTGAAATACCTGAAGTCTTTGTTTTCACAGTAAAAGAAATTTGAAAGACTATTGAGACTACAGGAACATGAGATTATGCCAATGCATATTGTGCAGAGAATCATAATCCCTAACTGGTCATTGAGAACAAAGAGGGTAAGGGTATTATGTTCCTGGAATAAAAGGGTGCAAGGCTGAGACGGAGGTGACATCAACAATCTTGACCAATGAAACTCTAGGGTAATTTGGGTGATGTGGATGATTATTTTACACTGAAATACAGAGGCCAGCAGCGCATCCGTTGCTTTCTGTCAAGTGGGGTGGAGCTGGGGGCAAGGATGGGCCAGAGAGTCACCAGAGCAGGCCAAGTCCTTTGCAAGGACACTTAGGCCTGGGGAGAGATTTCTGATAATGAGCTCCTACAATCCAGGCATCTCTACTGCCTCCTACACTCCTCTCAGGAGGAGAACAAATGTAGATCTTGCATGCTCAGGGTGGAAAACAAGGGCCAGAAGAGACCTTGAGGAGAAGAACCAAGCCCTAGCAGGTGGATGTCTATATCATCTGAGAAGAATTTCTCTTCTCTTTTGCCAACTCAATAGCCCTTTCAGTGACATACTCACATACTGGACATCTTTACTCCCCTGACTACTTCAGAAAGGCACTGAGATAACTGCTATCTGTTTAGTCTGAAGGATATATTTCCTCTTCTCAGAGAGACTTGCAATGGACCCATGAGAAACACTGTTGATGGCTGTGGTCTTTAGATAACAAAGTATGAGGACAACGTAAGACTCTGGTTTGAGAGGGTCCTTGTTGGATAATGCCCCCACCCCCACGCCCACATCGCAATCCTCGGAACCTGGAGTATGTTGCTTGCATAGCAGAAGGACATTGCAGATATGGAAGAGTTAAGGATCTTGAGACAAGAGATGATCCAGGATTATCCAGGTAGGTCCAATAGAATCATAAGGGTCCTTGTGAGAAGAAGGCAGGAGGGTTAGAATCAGAAAAAGCGACGGGATGATGAAGGTGAGAGGCAGAGAAAGATTGAAAGTTGCTAAACTTCTGCCTTTAAAGACAGAGAAAGGGGCCACAAGCCCAGGAATGCAGATGGCCTCTAGCAGCTAGGAAAGGCAGGGAAACAGGCTCTCCTCTCCCATAGGGCTCCCTGGAGGAGTGCATCCCTGCCATCATCTTGATTTAGGACTGCTGACCATAAGGTGATAAATCTGTGTTGACTTCATAGGCAAATGATACAGTCCTTACACTCCAAGCTCTCAGGAAGGACCTCCCACAGGGCAAGGGATGTGGTGTTCCCCAACATCAGGGATAACTGATAGATCCTCCCAGGCCAGCCTTGGTCAGGGTCAACGAGCATTTACTGAGGACTTACAGATCTCTGCCAGAAAATGAGAACCTGAATGCAGTCCCAGCCTCAAGGACAGATCCCCATGAAGGAAAAGAGAATTTTAAGGCAGATGATGCTAACTGGCAGAAGTATGGCAAGATCAGCTACCACACTAGCTACCACGTTCAGAGGAAAAAAGACATGCTCCTCCTCCTGTTCAGACTTTCTGTGATGGACATGGGGCTGTGCGTTCAGGTGTACTCAGGACAGTACATGTCTGTATCTGTTGTCTTGGTGTCCTCATGAATAGGGGCTCCTTTCATCCGCAGAAGTACCTGCTTCATGATAAAGGACACTGATGGCCATTAGACAGGAAGCCACTGGACACGCTGCCCGGTTAGGAATGGTGAACAGCTTTGAGTTCAAATCTCAACGCAGTATCCAAAACAACCTCCAAGAAATCTTACTAGTGAACACTTTGGGTTCATTGTGAGTAATGCAGATGTTTGAATATTTGATTCCCTTCCTGGAAAAGTTGTAGTGAGGAAACTTGAATTTTATCATGTAGCAACTCCTGCAGCTGTAGCAGCTGCGGAGCAGGTATTTGTTTTGTTTTTAAGCCATGCTTATAAGCAGGTCGGTTGTAGTGAGTGGAGAGTTTGAGAAGGGAAAAGGAGGAAGAGCTGAAGAGGAGGAACATAAGAATATAAGCAAGGTTGAAGGGAAAGGACAGTGAGTTCTAGATATCTTGCCATATTCTCCAGGTTTGAGAAGCAATCATTTAGTTCTCCTGCTCAACTTGATTCCCAAGGTGCTGTCCTATCAAAGAAATGTCCTGCTCCAGGCGGGTGGTTGGAGAGTGGGGTGCCATTCAACCCTGAGTCTGTTCTATTGGGGTCCCTAGGAGTGTAAAGGTGAGAGCCAGGTGTGCTGCCTCTGATCTATCACATCAAACCAGGTGTGGGCTGAATCAAGTCACTCAAATCGGTCCATGAAGGAATGAAAATTAAACTGCTAGCAAAATGAGTACATCAAATTATAAGAAGCTCTTTCATACGCTCAAGTTCACAACTATCTTTGGGGGATTTTAATGAAACTGCCTTCCAGCTGTCTTTTCTCTTATCTAACAACAAATTTATTAGCCAGGATTAACGCATTTAATACTGGTAGCCTTTGGAGGATACCTCTTTTGTTTTTGTTTTTGTTTTGCTTTCTTGTTTGGTTCTGTTTGTTTTTTATTCGCTCTTTGCTATCCCCCCTTCCCTAAGATAACTCCACTAGGACTCCGCTAGCCGCTGTCTGGTTTGTTTGCAGTTGGCTTTAGTCTCTCCTCCCTTCCCCTGCATATCCTCCCCACCTTCCCACTCCTTCTCTTTCTCCACACTCCAAGCCTCCTGGAGGCAACAGTGACTTATCTGCCAAAATATTTGTGTAGTTTTCTGAAAGGAAAAGAAAAAACAGGAGGAAGAGACACACGAGGAGAGGAAGCCTGAGGTGAGGGGCAGCGTTGGGAGGAGAGGAGGGTAAGACGAGGCAGAGAGTGGCCAGTGAGGGGAGATCACTAAGCACTGCCCATCAGTCTCAGGCCTGGGCCTGGGCCTGCTCCACGTTTAATGTCTCAGAGAAGCTGAAAACAGTCTGTGGAAAGTCATAACACTCACCAAACCCTTGACAGCCGCTATTCTTCACAGAGCCTGTGAACAATTGCCCGCCTGCCAGTGTCTGACTGAAATAATAGCCGTACCTACAGGATCGTTTGGAAGACAGATGGCAGAAGCAACCTCATTCATCTGCCTGCAGCCGTTTCATAATTCCCGTCATCCTGTCAGGTCAGGGCGAATCCAGATGCAGCCCTGCTAATTATTCAAACTCATTACCTGGTGGTTCTTTTAAAGACAGTGTCCCCCACCCCTGTCCTGCTCCTCCATTCCAGCTCTAGTGCCAACCCCTACTCCAAGGTGCTTCCATGGATGCCCTCAGCATCGTTAAAAAAAAAAAAAAAAAAAACAGGTCTCAGAAGCCTAAAAGCACTTACTGATTGGCCTTTAGTTGGGGGTTATTTTCTTTCATTTTTTCACTCTGTCCTCTTTCCCCCTTGCAGCTCCAAAAAGGGAGTCACTCACCTTCCTCACCATTTACTGCTTCACGTATTGCCTGCGTCAAAGCCGGGCAACTTTTCCATACTGTACTGAGTTGCCATCTTCTACTTAAAGTCCAGACACTTCTGCTGTCATTTTTATAGCATGAGTTAAGCTAAAGAATTCTTCTCAATGCAATTTTTATGAAGTTAGAGAACATTTAAGAGCTCCGTGTCATTTCAGTACATTTGAGATTCTTAGTTTTCATTCAAAAGAGATTTTCAAGAATTCACCATGTCAGTGTGAACAGGAATAATAAGAGGGAGAAACTGGGAAGTCCTACACGGGAGAGCCAGCTTTATGAGCATTTACCTGAGCACTGGTACAGGACCCTACATTCACTTTCATACTCTGCAATCAACATCTTGAAATTCAAAACTCTTGAATTCATTTTTGAACAAGAGCCCCTCATTTTCATTTTTGCACTGAGGACCATAAATTATATGTCTGGTTCAGCTATAATAGTTGGAAAATGGATAAAACTGGTAAAGGCTCACAAAGAAATGCCTCCTGAGCCCAAGCTGACAGATTGGTAACCCCAAGGGGTAGCAGAGATCAGCAAGGGGGGTAAAACGAAGATCAACCCATGTAGCCTGGGAAACAGAGGCAGAAAATGCTTTCTGTGACTCCTGCCTAGGCAGGGCCAGCTTCTACCATACTGATTACGTTTCCAAGAGCCTGAGATGAGACCCAGATCACTGTGAATTATCCACAGTGTCAGAGCCACCTATGATATCTCATGGGAAACAATTCCCTCACTTGGTCCCAATTTCATTGTGTATTAATTATAATGAAGCTTCAGCCCAGGAGCACTGGAAGAAATGATTACGAGAAACAGGACTACAGTGTAAGTGGGAGCCTGAAAAGGAAAAGACTCAAATGCCAGCCAGGAGAATGGGGAAGCAGCTGAGTATCTGAAGTGGGAGAGAGATTGTGGGAGCTGGAGCTACCCCAAGAAATGAAGTATTCTTTGTAGACTCACCTGGCTGTTTGTCCAGAAGGTTTGAACAATAACAACCCACCACCACCTCGCCCACCACTCTCCCTCTTTCTCACAGCCTCACCCACCCAACAAACACACAAAGTGGGAAAAGTCCACCTGCTGTCCCCAATTTTGACCCTCTTGCTGCCTTGACCTCCCTAGGGTTCAAGTCACAACTGTGAGCTCATCACATTTAACAAGCCTGAATCCGTGCCTCTGACCTCTTCCACATCATGTAGGTGAGCAAACCCACTGTGACTGTCTATAGCAGGCACAGTTCTAAGAGTGAACCAGTGACCCTCAGCCTTGTGTAATCTCTCCACCTTAAGGATGGGCAGAAACTGAATATGATGATGCCCTTTCCCATAATGATGCTGTCCCACACCTCAAGGCATCTTGCAGAAGTCAGCATGCCTGTGACTCAGTCAGGATGGCCTGCTCTAAACACACAAGCCCTTTAAGAGTGGAGAGTTTTCTCCAGGTGGTGGCAGAAGGCAAGTCAGAGAGTTTAAACCTGAGGACTAGCACTGACGCTGCTTTGAAGATGAGAGGACCATGTGAGAGGAATGTGGGTGACTCTCAGAGCAGAGACTGACCCCGAGCCAACAGCAGGAAACAAGTCAGAGATGTCAGTCCTGTGAATGAAAGGCACTGAATACTGTCAAAAAAAAAAAAAAAAAACAATGGCTTCGAAGACTCTTTCCTAAAGCCACCAGATAAGGGCCTACTCTGGTCAGCACCTTGAGTTTGCCTTTTGATACCCTGACACAGAACCCAGCCAAGTCTGCTGAACATATGACTACAGAACTGTGAGGCCATAAGTGGATGTTGGATATTCTTTCTTTTATCCCTCTTTTTTTTTTTTTTTTTTTGGTACCAGGAATTAAACCCAGCAGCACTTAACCCCTGAGCCACATCCCCAGCCATCTTTATATTTTATTTTGAGGCAGGGTCTCACTAAGTTGTCAAGACTGGCTTTGAACTAGCGATCCTCCTGCCTCAGCCTCCCAAGCCTCTGGGATTATAGGAGTGCGTTACCTGTTGTTTTTAAGATGATATATTTATGGTAATTGGTTACGTAGTAACAGAAAAAGAAAACACTCCTTTAGCTCCTTCCCAGAACGCTATCCTACAGTTCAAATCCTTGCATTTTAGCACTTGGGATCATAATCAAAGCAAGTTCCAGGAGCGGAATCTGAAGGGACAATAGCTTGGAAATGAGAAGAGAGTCAAGTCAACCAATCTGGGAATGCAAATGACAAACATGAAGAAATAAAGTCATAAGTTTAATGGCAGTAGACGGTTAAGAGTGATAGATTTGAGAATCCTTATAAGAAAAAACAGTATCCAGGTTTAGCAATTGATTGGATGGGACAGAGGGGGGTCCATTGCATTAGCTTCCAGAGAGCTAAAGAGAACAGTGGTCCTCAGTAACCATGTGTCCCATCAAACTCAATGGAAATAAAACATGTCCAACTGTTAAAGATGACTCTCCTCCTAAGATAAGAAGGAACCACATCAGTTAAAACCCTTGGCTGCAAGAGACAGCACCAATTCAACTGAAACCTGCTTGCTGGAAAGAGGGGAGACGAGGACGCCACATATAAGCTACAAGTGTTTCATAGACTTTAAAAACAGGAAGGCTGCAGAGTGTCTGGGAGAACTGACTCAGGCTATGAAAAGCCCCTGAGACCAGAAAGTATGACCTCTCCATCTCCCATCTTTTCTTCCCCTGAGGACCATTCTTCTAAGCCAATTAGACCACATGGCAGAGGGAAAATGGCTACAGCATTGCTCAAGGGTTGGGAGAAAACCCAGGCTGAACTGGAATTGCTTAGTTCAGATTTCCAATCACCACAGATGTTTGGATTAGTTAAAGTGATTGCCCCACCTCCCACCTAACCACCATACTGTCTAGGTGTCCTCAAAGGGTCTCAGGTTTAATGTCCTATAATTCTAAATCCTTGTGAGCAGAAACAATGCTGCATTGATCCTATTCTCTTACTTAACTTTCCTCTGCCCTCTCAAAGTTCAGAAATAAAGCTTCTTGTCAATAATCCTCTCATTGACTCACAAGAAGAAGAAAGGCAGCCAAAGAAAATACACGGTTTGTATTCTAAGAGATCTGGGCCAGCTAACAATCTATTTAGTACTCAAACAAAGCAAAACAAAAAGCAGACAAAAAACCAACAACACCCGCCAATCAGCCCCGAGCCCAGTGTTGATTTTCTGCCCTGTTTGACAGGTGCAGAGGTTCTATACTCCCCACCACCACCACCCAAAGAATGTCTGTCCCACTGGTGGCATAGCTCCCGCCATCTTGGCTCTCTCCTGCAGTGTCCCTAGAGCTATAGAAGGTTGGAGCTTCAGGGGCTTTAGTTCAAGTTCTTCATTTTCTATATGTCACAGCAGAGACCAAGTCCAGGGCCATATGTGCAGTGGAGGACAGACATGGGACTGAAGCCATGTGGCCTGACTCACATTTTTCCACTGTTTTTCTTACGTGAACAGAGTAAGGGATGAGCCAGCAGCCTTCACTGTTGGCATCTGTTATGGGTTGAATTGTGTCTGTCTCGCTCCAAAAAAAAAAATCTTTATCTGTTTCAGCCTTAAACCCCATTACCTCAAAATAAGATGTTATTTTGTGTTAGTGTCTTTTCAGAGGTAATCAAGTTAAATGAGGTCATTGGTATGTGGGCCCTAATCCAGTATGACTGATGTCCCCATAAGGAGGGAAAAGCTGAACAGAGACAAATGGGAAGAAAGTGTGTGATGTGGGGAGAAGATGGCCAGCTAGCTACAAGCCAAGGAGGGAGGACTGCTAAGACTTTCCCTCTCGACTCTCAGAAGGAATCAACCCGTTGACAACTTGATCTCAGACATCAGCCTCCAGAACGATGAGACTATAATAAATTTCTGTTATTTAAGCCAACCAGTCCATGATACAGCAGGAAAATGGTCTACCAGTGTTTCATTTCAGAGCAGCTTCTTTCAATAGGATTGGAAAAAGTGCAGGTAAAAATAGGAGTGAAGACATTTTCTTCCCCCGTTGTCTCCTTTAGCCTCTTTCCTGACATCCACTCCTCTTTGTCTCTCATCTACTACTCTAGAAAAGCCAAAGGATTTCAGCTTGCCTCCATCAGCCCAGCAGACTTACAACCACCCAGCCACCATCCCAGGACCACCCATTCTGTGATTTGTGTGTTTGGGTTTTTTTTTTTCTTATAAAAGGTATTTACTAAAAACATTCACCACCGTTACACAATAAACATTAGATTCTTGGCAGAGTATTCCTATCATGACTGTTTTCTTTTTTATTTTTTATTAGTACCTTGTAGGTAGTTATACATAATAGTGGGGTTCATTTTGACATATTTATACACACATGGGATATAATTTGCTCCATCTCAATCTTCAGTACTTCCATTTCCCCTCTCCTGTCCTTCTTCCTGTACTCGTCTTCCTTTTATTTATTTATTGTTTTTTTAATTGGTGTTTATAGATAGGTACACATAAAGGTGGAATTGAGTGTGGTATAGCCACTTAGAGAAGCAGTATGGAGATTCCTCAGAAGACTGGAAATGGAACCACCATATGACCCAGCTACCCACTCCTTGATATTTCTTCAAAAGAACTAAAACCAGCAGACCATAGTGATAATGCATATCAATACTGATAGTGGCACCATTCACAATAGCCAAGTTATTGAACCAGCCCAAATGTGCAGCAATAGATGAATGGATAAAGAAAATATGGCATATGTCACTCCTTTTAAGCTAGAGTCTGAAGCACAAGTAAGTTTGAAAAGAGAAAAGCAATTCAAAATTCATTTTTCAAAAGTATGCTTGTGATTATCTCCTATGATATATGGATTATTTCAACTGTTATCTTTGATAGTGGATGGTGTCCTTCCCATAAGCACAGACATCTCAAAATATCTCACTCATAGAGCTCATTGTGGTGAACCACCTGAATTCCAAATGAGGAAAATGTACGTGGGAGGCCTTGACATCATTTTAAAGTAAAGAGGAGCTAGTTCCTGGCAATGGAAACCTTTCAATATTTTAAGGTCCCTCAGAATGGATTTTCATGTACATCCCACATCCATTGCTGAAGTTTCTACCTGGAACTGGGAGTCAATTGAGCCATGGATCTACCTTCACTGAAGAGGAATTTTTAGGTATTCAGTGCTTATAACCAATTCCTCCAATTCCAGACCACTCTGGCATACCCAGGAATTCCAAAGTTTCAAAATCAAACTTGTCCATAAAAGTCTTTTTGACTATCCATCTGCAAAGCAGTCTCAAAGCTAGGTAGGTCAGAGTTTAGAAACTGATAATTATACATTTCTACCAACATTGATTTTTTTCTTTGCTTATTCTCAGCACTTCCCTGTGCAGGGCATCACTCAGCCATGACAGTCACATCCATAGCTCCCCATCTGGCCAAGGCACTGGCTGCCTTCTAAACTCAGGTTAAAGTCTCATTTCTGCTCCTTGATTTTTAAAGTTTCTTACTCCATTCACTTCTTTGTAGTTATCATCCATTTCCTCTGCATAATGGTCAAAACCTTTCAGACACCCGTGAGCAAAAAGCCTGGTGGAAAACCAAGGTCTCTCTCTGCAATACTGGAGTAGCAAACCTGGGATCCGAGGAAGAGATGCTGTAAGGGGAAAGTGGTTTCCTAGATCTTAATTCTCAAAGAAGGAGTGGAACAGTACCCAGGTGAGTGTGGCACCTTGAGACACAAAATCATCTACACCAAGTCCTGGTATTTTAAGTTCCAAAATAAGTTCAGACAATTAAAAAGCAAGAATGATGATGATGAACTTTTAAATTCCATAGAGTATTGCTTTTGGTGAGGGAGGGCAGTATTGGAATTGAACCCAGCAATGCTTTACCACTGAGTTACCCACCTGACCTACTTCTTCTTTTTTTTTTTTTTTTTTTTTTTTTGGACAAGGTCTCACTAACTTGCCAAGGCTGACATTAAACTTGGCATTTCTCCTGCCTTAGCTTCCGGAGTTACTGGAATTACAGGCACATGCCACCATGCCTGGTCAAAGAGTAGAATTTTGAAGTTGTTATTGTGATCTACTTAGGAATTGTCTCAGTGTGATATGTGCCAGTACATTTTGTCAAAAGAGGTGCCACCATGCCTGGTCAAAGAGTAGAATTTTTAAGTTGTTTTTGTGATCTACTTAGGAATTGTCTCAGTGTGAAATGTGCCAGTACAATTTGTCAAAAGAGCTGTTTTCTGGTGTGCTAGTAGTGGGGGAAAATGTTGCCAGGAGTCAGTCTCAATTTCAGTAGAGGCTTCAAGACTACAGGCCACTTACATGGCCGGCTAGATTCCTCAAGCAGGCTAGACTTGGTAAGTGAATATATGAAAGTCAGTTTTTGTGCTTCTTAGCCCATCACTCAGCTCCACCCTACAAAAGAGGTTGAAGAGACCAGAAGGAAGGATGGAGATTAGAGCGAGGCTTTTATTAGGAAGGAGGTGGTCTAGAGGCTCTTCACCTGCTCCATGAGGGAGGTTCATGCAAGCAGTTCTTTGTCTGACTCACAGCTAAGAAATATGAAGGGGCTTGTAGCTGGCACGTGTGGAAACAACATAGAGATTCCAATTTTGAGAACAATTTGCATTTCTTGTACGGAGGAATTTAAGACAAAGATATTTTCTGTACACCAGAGGTGAGCAGAGAGCAAAAAGAAAAAAAAAAAGGACAGGAGACAGGAAAGGAGAAGGAGAGGGAGACAGACAGGCAGACAGACAGACAAAAAGAAGAACCATCTCCAAAATGTCACCTAAAGGAAAAGGTGACAAAATCATGGGAGGGACCTATGTGGAGGTAGGTCACAGAGAACCAAAGCCTTAGGTAGCAGAATGCCAGCTGGAAAGTGCATCTACTAAAGCAAAGATTTATGAGGGAGTGGTCCCCAGGGATGGGGAATCTCCGAAGAACCACGGAGCATCTAAAGAATTGGATTCATCTATTATTCTACAAAGAATCTCCAGGACTAATATTTTCACTGGCAAATCCTATTGAACATTTAAAGAAGAAGTACTAGTTATATAACTTCAACAGAGTTTATACTTCTCAAATAATAGTATGAGGACTTCATAAACATTATTTTTTAAAAATTGATAAAGATATTGCAAGGGAAAAAATTTAAGCCAGTCTTTCTCAGAACCATAAATGCAAAATCCTAAACAGAATATTAATAAGTTGAATTCAATGGTTCGGGAAAGGACAATGCATTGTAACTAAGTGGGATTTAATCAAGAAGCACAAGAATTAACATGTGAAAAATCAACTAGTGCAATGCACACAATAACAGAATAAAGAAAAAAGATCAAACGATCATACAATGGATGAAGAAGGTTTTTTTTGTAAAATTCAATGATCATTCATAGTATGAACTTCTAACATTCTATGATAAGTCAAATAGTGCCTACAAAACACCAATAAGACCCCAGGATTAGACATTATCAATACTGTACTCCCCAAGGTTCTCACCAGTAAAATGAACAAGAAAGCACTAAAGATCTGCCCAACCCAGAAAAGATGACAGTGCCAGTCAAGCAAGACTTGCACAGCCCTCTGGCCTCTAACCTCCCCCTCCACTCCAGCACTGGAGGGGAACAGAAGTCCCAGCTGGAAAATTGGGAGTAGAGTGGGGGGAGCAGTTGACAGAATCCAGAAAGAAGAAACCAACCACTCAGCCCATCTCCACCTCCCCACCCCATGGCATCCTATCTTTCCATTGCTGATTTCCTATTTTATGTAGGGGTAGGGAGGAGTTTCAAACATGATTTTTAAAGGAGGTTTGACTCCTGCACGTGTCTGGGCATTTAGTTACTGAAATAGAATATTTTATATGCTGTGGTCTCAGGACTTTTCCCTGTTTGAGCCTGATCTGGAAATCATGACATCTACTCTAGATTTCATCCAAGTGGTGAGAAGGATCTATATTACAGAGGAGAGGTGAATGGGGGGAGAAGGGAGCAAAGTTGTTTTCTGTATTACCCTAGTATTTACACTTTTCCAAAATTCCAGTTGTACTACTCTGGGTAATGTGCCTACTATTAGTCTTCAAAGACAAATACTCCTCTTGGTCACACTTTTCTTGGTTTACAGAGTCCTCCTCTACCTGGGTTGATCCTGAGTAGTTCCTGCATACACCCTTGACTGACTGAAAAAGAGTTGCACTTTCCAGGGGCATAGGTGGTGGTTTCTGAGTGGGGAACACTGCTTTGTGCCATGGCTAAATCCACCCTTGCCCTGCTTAAGCAAGAGCAAAGCATAGGGCAGTGGGGAACTTCATCAACATGTGAACACAGAGAACTGGCTCTGAAGTATCACTCTGCAAGTCTAAAATAATCACCAGTAGAAGCAGCTCAATCTTAGGATATATTTATAATTCCAAAAGCACTCAAACTACTAGTATAGAGACTTCATAGATATGGTCACTATATTCAAAGAATTAATTAGAACCCTAATATGGAGCTAATATACAAAGAAAAGAACTATAAAATATATACAAAGGGGAATATGCAAGGTTATTAAGCATTGCCTCAGGATAGAAATGTCATCACAGTTAGTGTAGAGTCCAGTGTCATTAACAACTGACTTCTAGGAGCTGGAGCAGTGGTTCAGTGGTTATGGTGCTTGCCTTGCATGCACAAGAACACAGGTTCGAACCCCAGCACCATGTACACAACAGAGTGTCAGAGCAATGAAAGCCAAATGAAAAACTAAATAAAATTGATTCTCTCTCTCACTGTCCCTCTCTCTTAAAAACAAAAACAAAAACAAAACCTTACTTCTAGGGGCTGGAGTGGTGGCTCAGCAGTTACAGCGATTGCCTGGCATGTGTGAAGACCCAGGTTCAAACCCCAGCACCATGTACACAGCGAAGTGTGGGAACAACAAAAGCCACATTAGAAACTAAATAAAATTGATGCTTCATTTCTCTCTCTCTCTCACTGTCCCTCTATCTCTTAAAAACAAACAACAACAAAAGAAAAAAACTGACTTCTATATATTAAAGGCCACTTTGTCAATATCTCACTGTAGTCCTTGCCTGATTGAGCCAGGCGTTTGGACCATTCTGCTGCTCTCTCCCTAGAAGTTCATTTCTTGTCCTACTCCTGTCTTGGAATTGTAATGCATCACTGAGGTTGTTCTGAGTTTATGTTGTGTTCACTTTTAATTGTGCTAACTGATTGGAAATGAGAAGCAGATGGACACTTGGCCCAGAGATTAAACTCCGTCTCTTGTAATTAGATGGTGTCGATTAATGCTTCCACAGGGTCCTTCTCCTCGCTGCCAAGGAAAAGAGCTCTCCAGCGGGGCTCCTCAAAGCATTTGGGAACTAATGGTTTATTCATTTCCTCCTTTGCGTTATTCAGGGATACCAAACACGAATCAAACTGTCTTTGCTCTCGTTTTCCTCTAACAGTTTCATCACTTGACTTTCCTTTCCGGCAAGAATTGCAACTGACTGAAGCGAATGCTGGAGAGCCCCTGACTGAACTTTGATTCCTATTTTTAGTTAGCGGGATTTGGCTGGGGAAGGGATGGGGGGTGGATTGTGAGCAGGGAGCTTCAGAACCTTAGGGAAGTGCTGTGCTCTGAAGCTCCGCCTCCAGCTTCTCTTATTATGGGATGGGGGGGGGGAAACTTGAATCTCGACCCAGCTGGTTATTAGCAAGCTGTGGCGTGCTGATGAATGTTTATCAACACACTCTCAAAATAAGCAAATATAGGCTTGGTTTGTAGCATGTGCCCATTTTTGTGGTGCAAATTCTCCCACCAAGGCTGATTTGAAGCTACAAAATGCAAAACTGAGGCCCATTCATATTATTGGCTCTTCGGGCCTTTGTAATCTGCTTGTAAGCCCCAGTGTCTTCGGGAGAGGGTAACTTGCAGGGTTATTACAAATGTTAAAATAATCACTGCAAAGTGGCCAAAGCAGAGCTTAACCTATACCAGGAAATCAACAAATTGTCCCTACATTTATCATTTTAAGCTGGGCTTTAGGAAGTGGCTTCAGTTTGCTGAACACTCTTGGAAGTCAGAACCTGAGCCTAAGATTTTAGCAACTAAATTTCATTACACAGATATGACACAGTAATCTGGGCAATTGGTTCACACAAATCAAACTCCTAAGAGGCAGTTACTTATATCAAACTTTCAATTTACTACTTCAATTTAGTGTATGTATGGAATAATAATTTCCAAAACCAGAACTGTGTCAAATAGCCTAATAAAGGATTTATTTTTTGTGTTTTAAGAACTTGTTTATATGCAAATTGCACAAAAGCATAAATGTTAATTGTATTTAAATATGCTTAAATAATCATCTTGATTAAAAAAATCAAATCGGAGCTGCCCTGGGAAATGCTAGGTTTATGCTCACATTAGTATATCCCCGGCCTGAGGAGAGGATGGAGTTCTACTCCTGCCTCCTTAAAGGCGGCTAGTTCTCATGTCCACCCTGAGGAAGCCTGCACAGGTGGACATTGTTAAATGGGGAGTATATTTAACACCCCTTAGGGACTCCTGCCTGGATTTTCCCTAACTATAATGATAGATTTTGCAGTGGTGGCTAAACAGGGCAGATGGAGATTATCAGGCCAATTGTGCTGTTATGCACATCAAAACATTTCCATGTGTTGATGTAAGGACACAGGAAAAATTGCTAGGAGAGATCAGATAGAATGCAGACCTCTGGAGCACACCTTAGTGTTCTCTCTTCTACCCCTGAGATGATCTACTGGGCAACATAAAAAGCACACAGTCCAGTGCACGGGAAACCACAATTTAAAAGGAGATAATTATTATGATGGAAGTGACAGACCCATATATGGGATGATATAAAGGGAAATTAACCCAGTTTGGAAGGAGAGTTGTGGTATGGGATGTAGCTGGGGGAGGTTCTAAAGGTAGAGACCCCTGAGATGAGTTCTTAAAGGATGTGTAAGAATTTCCTCGAATAAGAAAACATTGCAGGTTAGGTCCTCCAGGAAGCAGATTCTAAAAAGGAGATGAGCAAGCACATGAAGCATTTATTAAGGAATGCTCTTGGCAGGGGAAGGATCAAGGATGGGGAGAAAAATGAAATGAGCTGTGATGGAGTCCAAAGGCCTTGGTCAATCCCCCATTAGACTTTTTCCAAGTAGGAATGAGGAAGTCCAGCCATCATACCAAATGGATTAGTCCTAGAATGAGGGCTTTTCCCCCTAGACAGAAGTGATTTGGAGAATGTTTTTTGATTTTTTTTTTTTCCAAATGAGGGCTGGCAGCGGAGGGATGTTTCCCAGCAAAAATTCCAGGTGCTAGGGAACTCAGCCCTTCATTCCTGAAGGGGATCTGGGCTCTGGACCACAGCATGTATCACAAGGGGAAAGGGTTTTCTATAGAAAGGAAAACCCTGAAGAAAGAGTGATGCATGTGGGTGTCATGCTAATGGTTCAGTGCTTGTCATGGATAGGGTTCCACGGAAAATAAATTCTGAGGCAGAGATTTTCATTTAAGGTGGTTTGTTGGGGATTAGAATAACCTGATTCTATAAGGGAGCGAAAGAAGTAGGGTTGAGCATAAGGAGAAGTTAAGCTGCAGTGTGATTGCAGCAGCGTTCACCCAATCCCACAAGGATGGCCCTTCTGAGATGCCCTGAATGAGAATAGATGAGGTGGGTCTTACCCCACCCCAGCAATCGGTCATCGGATGCACACTGACCCCAAGGAAGACTGTAGAACTTTTCAAAACACACCTCCCTTCAGCAAGGGGCAAGTGCTAAGAGAGACTCAGCTGTGAGGGGAGTAGATTTCTCTTTAATATTAACATTTAGCATTTAACTTTAATTTTACAACAGCATTTCAGAAAGAAAAAAAATATCAAAGTCCTCTAGACTTCCTCCCAATGGAATCCATGAGAAACAGCTCCATATTGCTTCTGAATGAGAAAGTAGCTCTTTTCATAATGGAGGCATTTAGATGTTCTGCTGATCAACTGCTCAGGCTGGATGAACATCTGTAGGCTCTTTATCTTTGTTAATGGGGATGTTTCAAAGAGCCCAGCTAAAGGAAATTTTATGACTGGGCAAGTTTCATTCAGTGCTGGGTTTCCCAACTTACTCTATTAGAGCCCTTACTCCTTCCATCCCCCCTTTCTCCAAATCACCCATCCCTCCTATCTCCGCAGCTGGAAAATACTTCAGTTTGTCTGGATACAAAACTACACATATTTATGCTTACCTCTTTGTATAATCATATTGTTTCTATTTGTGCAAATTACATTTATTTACCTGTTATTAATTTCAGACAGAATCAACTTACAATTTAATTGTGATCTTGGAAAGGAGGCTGGCAATATTTCTCAAAGGAGAAGGGAAAGAACAGACACACCTATTTTTTGTGGTCCAGATAAGTGGACTCACATGTGGGCTCTCTGAACTTGTGAAAGAAACTGTATGTCTCTCACTTTCCTCTCTGCAGTATTCAGCACAACAGTCCAGTATATAAATTTTCCATCCAATTTGCCTGTTGGGGCTGCTGCAGAGACCTCTGAGGATGCTGATGACATTGCAGATAGGATGCACTGATATCCTTCATTCACTTTTTTTTTAAACTTCTTTCCAGCATTAACTCCCTGTCTTCTTTAATGTTCATGGTGTTTAGATCCTGCGATGATGTCCAACTGTTCTCACATGTCAGAGACCTGAAAGAGCAGCAGATCCACACCTTTCCAAATGTCCCAAGAAAGGGCATTTACCTGTAAAGATTCCAGTTGTGGGGTACTGTTTCTCCTGGTAAGGACCCCAATAAGGAGCTGCAATAGGTCTGCAGCTCCCCTCCTTTCCTCATTCACTCCCTTCCTCATTCATCTCTTCATTTATTTAGCAAATATGTGTTGAGCAGCTAGTGCTTTCCAGGCACTGGAAAATACAGCCCTGGAGATATGGAAGTGAAGAAGATAATCTGTCCCTGTCCTCGTGACGATCACCCTCTACCTACTGTGCTTACTCACCGGCTGTCCCTCCTCACAAAGGCCCTTTCCTCGAAAGAAGAACATGATGCTTTACAAAGTTTTGATATGAAAAAGCTGTGCTCCAATAATTTTGCGATAATACCTCCTGTTGGCTGAACACCGATGGAAGTAAAGACGATGGAGTTCAAAGGGAGAATGGATGGTGGTGCGGGGATAGGAGGGCGACATCAGCTAGCAGCTAGTGTCAGAGAATGAGGGGGACTGAGGAGTCTACACTAACCCACCGATCATGCAACTGAGAAAGTAAAATGGAAATAATTAAAAAGAAGAATTAAGAGGCTGGAGCAGTGGCTCAGCGGTTACGGTGCTTGCCTGGCATGCACTAGTACGGGGTTCAAACCCCAGCACCATGTACATACACAACAAAGTGTTGGAGCAACGAAAGCCACATGAAAAACTAAAAATCTGATTCTCTTTCTCTCTCTCACTTCCCTCTCTCTTAAAAAAAAAAGAATTAAATTTATGACTTAAAAGTCAAGACAGCAATCTCTCCTGCTTTGTGCTCGTTTCCCCATGAAGATTCAATTACTTTCTGCTCTTGTGGAACACATAGGATTATGATTTTTATTTTATACATTGATCATGTGTACTTTCTTTTGAGAGAGAAAGAGGGATGGTGTAGAAAGAGAGAATCAATTTTATTTGGTTTTTCATCTGGTTTTCCTTGCTGTGGCGTTTCATTGCACATGTGGTGCTGGTGTTCAAATCCACATCCTCGTGCATTCCAGGCAAGCACCATAACTGCTAAGCCACCACTCAGCCCCTCCGTGTACTTTTGACCTTTTTCTGAGGTCTCCAACAGGACCATCTTTGTGGGAGCACGTTAATCTGCTTTCTCTACCCCACATGCCTCTTTCACCCTGATGCTGCACAGATGAAAGAGCCCATTCACTGGGGTGCTCAGTCCTGCTTTAGAACCACATCTACTCCAATGAGCAAAGAGAGGTCATGAGCAACCCATCATTTGCCAGCTTCCTATAGCAAAAGATGCCATTTGTCTGGTTTCCACTGGAAGAGATCTGTAGTTTACAGCAGCCCATACCTTGGGTCTGTATGATTCTCTGACCTGTCTAGGGAGCCCTTTCCTTTTCCTTCCTTAAGTGGACACAAAATCAGAATAATGAATGATTTTATTTCCGGTTTCATATTCTGTGAGGTAACAGATCCTTATTAGTCTCATTGAAAAAGCATCCAAATAATCAAAAAGAGAAGAGCAAGTCAAAGTCTCTATTTTAATGTTTCCAGCCTAGAGTGGAAAAAAGTCATTTTCCACTCCTCTTCCTTTGTTCCCCATACTGACTCTTCTTATTCTAAAAAGGCACATTTACTTGTGGGCTCGGGTTACCTTCAGCTCACTGGAGAGAATAGCAGATGGTTTACTAGCTCTAGAAATTCCCGAGAGTTTATCTCCATTACTCAACAGATCATTAATTTGGAGCTTCAAAACCGCAACTGAACGTTAAGCCATGTTTGCCCTCAGAGATTGGTAGTGATGGTGATTCTCACCATCCATAAACTTAAAAAATCAAAGTCTAGGAAGGAAAAACTCTCTCTCATGACATCAAAGAACTCCAATAATATATTGAATGTAGGGTGATAGGAAGATGGATATGCCTCCACCCCAGACTCCTAGTGTATAGGACTCAAGGAACCCTCTCCTGGTCAGGCCTGCCTTCCTCTGATTCTCGGTAAGGCTTAGTTAGGATTCTGGTCAGAAAGTGCTACAGTGCACCCCAAGTAGAATTTAGTGATCATCTTGGCAACTTTATTTTCCAGAAATTTGGAATAATTCTAAAACCACTGAATAACCTCCAAAACAAGACAATGGAAATACAGCATAAAACAAACCAAGCAGTTTATAAAGCCAAGGTTGGGTTCAGAAGAAGGTAGAGAAATTGGAAGGAGCCAGAGATGAAAAGAGTATCACAGCAGAGCTGTAGGACAAACCAGGAGCTGATTTCAGGAACGAAAGGCTTGAGTATTAATGGTCATGCTGGTGGCAGATGACAAGCAAGGCCTTGATTCATACCAAGTAGGGAATGGGGACCCCTATGAATTCAGATGCTTCAAAGGCTTCTGCACTAGGAAAAGGCACAATAGGGGAAATGACATCTCAGCAGCAAAGGGAAATAAGGAAGCTGGCCTATCAAGACGTGGGTTCCAGATGGAAATTTAGTTTTCCTGTGTGAGTTTGTAAACTTAAGCCTAATTTCACATGGGTTTATCATTCTTTTTACTACCTGCAAGATCCAGGAAACTCCTACAGAAATATTCCCTTGTCCATTTTTGGGTGAGTGTACACCCTCCCTGAGTCGAATCATATCTGGGCAAGCACTGAATGCCACAGTTAGGACGAAATGACAGCTGACAAGCTCAGGGAAGTTTATTTGTGGAGTGCTTATTTCAGGTACCTGTAAGTCTTTACCAGTCTCTACCAACCTACCTGAGTAGGCTTGCATAAAATTCATCCATAATGCCATTGACTCCCTCTCAAGCTGTTTCTTTTATTGTTATTCTAAAGCTTAACATGGAGGGAATGTCCCCCTTATGGAGATATACTTGAATTCAGGTAGCTAAGCCAAATCTTTATGTTGGTCTGTGTCATTTTACTTTGAAAAAGAGCAATTATAATTACATAGACCAGATTAAAAGATGTCCTAGGGGCTGGAGCAGTGGCTCAGCAGTTATGGCATGCTTTGCCTGGCATGTGTGAGAATGTGGGTTCAAACCCCATTAGGTTCAACACTTCAGCATTTGGGAGTAGGCAAAGACTTTCTCAACATGTCTCCAAAAGTGAAGGAAGGAAAGTAAAAAATCAGTGATTGGGATGCCATAAAGCTAAAAAAGCTTTTGCACCACCAAGGAAATAATCAAGAGTCAAGAGGTTTCCTACATAACTGGAGAGAATCATGGGCTGTGATTCCTCTGACAGAGGCCTCATATCCAGAATCTACAAAATCCTCAAAAACCTCAAGTACAAAAACATAAACAACCCAATTAATAAATGGGCCAAAGAGCTAAATAGAAACTTCTCAACAGAGGACATTGATCAAGCCAATGAATACATGAGAAAGTCCTCTAAATCACTAGTAATCAGAGAAATGCAAATGAAAACTACATTAAGATATCACCTCACACCAGTCAGATTGGCAAAAATGAAGAAAATAAATAATAGATGCTGGAGCGGCTGTGGAGAGATAGGCACGCTAACACACTGTTGGTGGAACTGCAGACTGGTACAGCCCCTCTGGAAAGCAGTATGGAGAATCCTCAAAAAACTAAGGATGAACCCACCATATGTTCCTGCTATTCCTCTCCTGGGTATTTTTCCAGGGGATTTAGAATCAGCACATTACAATGACACAGCAAAATCTATGTTCATAGCAGCTCAATTTACAATAGCTAAATAATGGAAATAACCCAGATGTCCCTCACTGGATGAATGGATCCAAAAACTGTAGTACATATACACCATTGAATTTTACTCAGCAATTACAAATAATGATATTGCAGCCTTTGAAGGTAAGTGGATGGCTATGGAAGAAATTATGCTGAGTCAAATAAGCATAACCCAGAGAACCAAGGGTCGAATGCCTTCACTCATCTGTGGAGGCTGGAGCTAGACCTTGGCCATTGAGAAAGGAGGTCTAGTATCATGTTTTAAATTCGGATAAGGTGTAATTTCAAACAACCTAATATGTTTTTAGAGATGTTTGGGGAAGGGGAGGGGAGGGATAAGGGTAGGTAATTGGCGGGGAGGGGCTCTTGGGGGTAAATCTAATTTTCAGAATATATATATACATATATATATATAATTTCATTAAAAAAGAATATACGCATATCATATTGTTACTTTATATGCATTTATGATTGTACCATAACAATTTCTTAATAAAAAAAAGAGTAAAAACCAAAGCCACATGGAAAACTAAGTAAAATTTATTCTTTCCCACCATCCCTCTTTCTCTAAAAAAAAAAAAAAGTTCTAACAGCTGAAAGCTCTTTTAATCTTCAGGAACTTTACACCTACTTCAGGTAGACACATCAAGTGCTCAAGAGGAGCAAGGCTTCAGCACCCACAGTGAAATAAAGACAGTTCTATTTTTCCCTACTTGTTTGGACCACACAACCTTTCCATGCTCTGCCCCTTCAATTCTTTTTCTGTTTGTTTGTTTTTTTAAAGAGAGGGAGGGACAGTGAGAGAGAAAGAAAGAATCAATTTTATTTATTTTTTTCCTGTGGTCTTTGTTGCTCGGACACTTCATTGTGCATGTGGTGCTGGGGTTTGAACCTGCATACTTAACATATGCCGGGCAAATGCCTTAACCACTGAGCCACTGCTCCAGCCCCCCTTCAGTTCTTGACCTGAATGTGGAGCCCATGCTCCCTCTTCTTCCTGCCTTCTCTACCTCTCATGCTAACCTAAAATCTCAGCTCCAAATAGATCATCCCATCCTCACTACTCCCCCTGTGGAGTAATCTGTCCTGTCCAACACCATTAAGTTGTCTTCTAAAACCTCCTTCCTTATGTGTTTCTGGTTGAGAGATGGCCAAAAATGGGACTTGTACAGGATTTGGGGAGCAGAAGAAAATCAACAATGGTTAGTGGCTGAAGGTCATCAAGGTCAGATGCAGGGACTGAAAGATTCCAAGGTACCTGAAGGTTCCAGCTTAGCCTCAATCTCCTCTCCTCTGTTTCCAGCAACCCTTCCTGCCCATCAATCCTGCTGACCAAGGATAGCTCCAGTCCCATTTGCCTGTTTCACCACGACTGATTCACCCAATATCTATTGCCCAACAAAGGCCTGTATTATAGAGCCGAGTAATAAATATTCAATATATTAAGGTTCCACTGGGATATTTTTCTATTCCTGGATTATGGAGTGGTATGAAATCAGGCAGAAAAGATGGAATGGCCCTTCTCCAAAAGAGGGAATGTTGACTTCTAGAGTACATAAAACTCCTATCAGCTCATTTTGCTAGCTCAAAACATCGTTTTCCTGTTTTGCTGCTTCTGTCCTGCCCCTCACACCGCTTAATGCTCAGATTCACAGCCTCCAGGCCGTGGCAGTCTGCCAAGCAGTGTGCCTCTCCCTATTTCCCTCTCACTACCCCCAACCTCGCTGTGTGGTTTGCATTCCCTTTTCTCTCTTGCAGGGTGCCAACAAAAATTGCACCATTCTCACGTGCAGGGGGGGAACTCTGAAAAGAACTGTTTCTGAGTTGTTGCTTTTAAAGATGTATCCCTGGTATTACGGAGCAGCACACCAGCTTTAAAAAAAAAAAAAAATGGGTAACCTGTGTCTTGGCACATATTTCTCCCTCAGTGAATACACCCCAGCAGTTCCCATTTGGATTTTTTTTTACAGAACAATTTTGTAGCATTTCCATTTATTACACATTTAATTGCCTTTTAATTGGTGCAGCTGTTTTCAGCATGTTTGAGGCATATTGGAACCATCTTCCTGAGAACCCGTTTCAAGCTCACTTCCTGCCCTGGATTACATTATTGTCAGGCAGAACTTTGTGCTTGCGCCTCCCAAGTTTAATCAAAGACTTACTGTCTAGAATAAAAGCTACTGATATCCATAATTTCTATAAGCAGTAGGGAAAGAACATTAGTGAAAATTAGAGGTAATCTCAGGAACTAAAACCACATGGTAACGTACCAAGTCCCTGTCAAGAGTGGCTCTTGGAGTCAAGCAACTGGAATTTAGATTTTTAAATCCATTATTATTAAAGCATATGTCTGAGACAAGTTGTTTCCCTTCCTGGACCAATGAGATTGGGCTGTAAGATCCTGTCTGAATTTAATGTCCTGACAGTCTGATTGTTACTTACAAAAGACCCTTGTGCCTGGTATTACACATTTGAAACATTTTAAAATAATAACATAATTTTTAGATTTTGTATTTTAATTTTTACTTTTGACACAAATAGGCTCTCTAGATGCTCACTTACTTATGGATTTACTTGTTTACTTACTTGTGTATCACACTACAGAAGACAGGGGTAGGGCAGGCTGAGGATCTTGGCCAGTAAGTCTCTGAGCCTTAGGTTTCACACTTGTGACCCTGGAATGATGATGTAAAAGTCATAGGGTGTTAGGATGGTAAAAATGAAAATAATGATCATGGAAGTTCTTTGCAAACTGATACACGTATCCCCAGGTGATGTAGGAGTTCTTTCTGGAAAAAAAAAAATATATAAACTGATTACATCAAAACCTCAGTGTGCCAAGATCACTTGCTCAGTTACCCAGGTCATTTTTATATTTTAAACTCCGACTCTGCCTGCTCATAAGTATCTTGAACTGGAATGGAGATCAGATGAGAAAATCCAATCAGTTGATTTGGCTACTTGATCTCAGAGTTTGGTTAAAGCTTTGATATAAGGAGATGCAAGCAAGGAGCTGGGAGCTGCCCAGTCCCACCCTGTGTAATTCTGAGTAGCATCTGCCACTTCGGGGCACTCACAGGAGCCTTGCAGGCAGATGGGAAGGTGGGGAGGGACAGTAGTAACCAAACGTAGATAAACCCAGGATTCCCAGCATCCTCCCAGGAGGCTTTAGATGTGTTATACTTTCTTCATCCCTCAGACTGAAATCATTGGTGGAGGGGCACCAGAAATCGTTAAGAACTACAATAGCTTCTGGTGAGTTCACAAGGAACACCCACTTTATTGCTTCAGACTGAGATTTGCATGGTTTTCTTAATGTTCGGTCTTCCTAGTTCCTCTAGTGGTTGTATAAACCTCCAGTTCTCCATATTCAGACCTGTAACTCCAGGGATGCAGAGCATAGCTTCTGTTTTCCTGACTGGACCCTGTCTCATATAAACCTCTCCCATTTCATCAACCCCATGTACAGCAAAAATTTATTAAGCACCTCCTGCAAGCTACCATGAGCCAGTCACTTTAGTAAGTGTTCTACACATATGATTTTCCTTAGTACAAGGAATTGAACCCAGGGGCGCTTACCACTGGGCAACATCCCCAACCCTTTAAAAACAATTTTCTTTTTCCATTTTAAGACAGGGTCTTACTAAGTTGCTTAGGGCCTCACTAAATTGCTGAGGCTAGCCTCCAACATGCGATCCGCCTGCTTCAGCTGGGATTGTAGGCGTGTTACAACCTTGCCCAGCTCATCATAACCTTTTTTATTTTTTTTTTCAGGGCTGAGGACCGAACTGGGGGCCTTGCACGTGCTAGGCAAGTGCTCTACCACTGAGCTAAATCCCCAACCCTCATCATAACCTTTAAGCTCAATCTTATCACTTCCACCACTTCATAGAAAAGGAAACTGAGACTTGGAGAGGTTAATTTCCCCAAGGCCATACAGTATAATATGTATAGTTTGTTTTTTTAAGAGAGAGAGGGACAGTGAGAGACAGAGAGAAGCAATCTTTATTTAGTTTCCCATGTGGCTTTCATTCCTCTGACACTTTGTTGTGTACGTGGTTGCTGGGATTTGAACTCGTGTACTCGTGCATGCAAGGCAAGCGCCATAACCACCAAGCCACCGCTCCAGCCACTAGAGCATAGATTTTTGAAGCTTCAATATTCTTATGAAATTGATTAGTTGATTAGTACTTTTTCCATGATGATACACTTCAAATGTCCAATGGGACATTGGAGTACATTATCAGTTCCCAATAACCATGGCCATTCTAGAAGAGTTGGGCTCAAAAAAAAAAAAAGGCACATTTTTGAAGTCAGAGTAATCAGAGATCTATTGTTACTAGTGAAATTCAGAACAACAGAGATCTATTGTTACTAGTGAAATTCAGAACAATGGAGGCATGCATTTGGTGCTAATAGGCATTGTTATAAAATCATGACTGGTCTGAGTCTGAGTGGGGCCAGAATGCTGGTGGCAGCGATCCTCACCTCTTCAAGAAGCTACGCAAGAGGGTCTTGAATTCTGGGCACCGTGGCCTTTCTCACCGAACTTACACCTAGAATTATTCTCTTGTCTGACTTCAAAATTAGGATTCAGAAAAATCTCTTTACTTTCTTGAGCTTTGAATTCACTTGAGCTTCTTGAGGACAAAATGATCGGGGAACCAGGTAAATGCTGCTGCGATGGAAAGATCTGGCTATGCTTACAGGTGTCTCAGTAACTGACCCCATTCCCTGAATCCAGCCAAATCAATACGTATTCCTTCTAGAAGAATTTCAAACATGAGTGGTATAGGATTGGTTGAAGGAAGAGGAAAGAACACTGAATAAACAAGAAGTTAAAGAATCACTTTTATAGCAAACATGGAACTTTTACTGCACAAAATAGAATGTGAAAAGAAATGTCACATTCTTTAATAAAATTGGCTTTAAGAGTCCCATCCCTCTGAACTGGTGGGAAGTTCAATCTCAGTCATTGCTAACATTCTCTCTCATCTTTGCCCTCAGCCCCAGACACAAGAAAGACCTAAAGTTCCTTCTCAGAGCAGTTCAGGAAAGCGCCTCTGGCAATCAGCCCCTGGGTCACCTTTTAAGCTCACACAGCTTCTTGAAGATGGGAGTCTCTGCTTTGAGGATACCACCCACAGGCACAGGAATTGTTGCATCTACGTGTCCTGCTTCTGGGGTGTACCTCTCTGGGAAGCAGGAGCCATTCCTCTCTGAGGTCTCACCTAATTCCCTGGGATGCTTTAATGAAGTGGGGACTCTGTCCCTGGTAATTTGCATCATGGTTATTTGAATCACAACTCAAAACACCCTTTTGCAGAAAGACCTTATCTGAATCTCTTAACACATGGACTCTGTCCCCACCACCATGCATTATCTACAAATTACTCATTTTCATCTAAGCTAATGTAGTTCATTTATTTTATTGTCCATCTCACTACTCCCTCTGACCCTTCATCAAATTAATAACAATGTCAAATGTTTATTGAACAAACCAAGTATGAATCCAATGGCTTTACAACCAGACTCTTTTAGTCCTTACAATAATTCTATGATACAGGTTCTGTTTAATCAATTTTGTTATATGACTGATGCAACTGAGGCCCACCGAGGTTAACCCATCTAAAGCTATCCCGCTAGAATGACTGTGGTGGAATGTAGACCCAGAGCTTTTGGCTACAGAGTCCAAGTGCTTAACTACAAAGGAAATCAGGTTTCTCCTCCTACAGCCTTACAGGATTTTAGTTTTGGATTATTAAAAGTATGCACATCCCTCCCTTCCTTTCTTCTCTCCACACTTTCTTCCTTTCTCCAGTGCCTCTTCTGACAAAACTTAATTTATTTATTTATTTTCTCATCTTTGCATCCATAGCCTTTAGTTTTAATTCCTCTTCTTGTTGAAGTAATTATTTAAATAGCTTTTGGCATGCAGTATGTATGCTAAACCTCTTGGGGTATGGTATGCATGAGAATATCTATTTTACCATTATATTTAAATGGTTGTTTGATTAGGTATAAAATTCTGAATTTGAAGCCTCCTTTCTTTAATACTTGGAAAATATTTTAAATCAGGCTATATCCAGGATTGTTGAGAAGATGATGCCAACCTGATTCATTTTCATTTGAAGATGATCTGGATTTTTTTCCTACCCAAAAGCTTTTCAATTTTTCTGTCTTTTGTATTCTTATTCTAAATGTACGTATATTTTTAAAATCTCTACAGTTTAGCATTCTCTCGCCGTTTTTAGTCTAATGTAGGAACAACTCTGTATCACCTTTTCCATCGCTATGTAATAAACATACCAAAACTTAGTGGTTTAGAAAAAAACAACCTCTTATTAATTTGTGGTTCTGTGGGTTGGTATGTGTGCTGGGTTCTGCTGGTGGTTCTTCTGCAGTCAGTTGCTAATCAGTTAAAGGGTGTGGATAGGTAGTCAGCTGCAGAAAGAGCACAGCTGGGCCATGTATCTTATCATCCATCTGGCTGGCGTGGGCTTGTTCATATGTTGGTACAGCCTTTAAAAGCAATGAAACAGCTGCATAGTCTCAGGGTGCAGCGCTTCCTTAGTCTCTGCTCCCATCATGTTTTCTCTTGTTCCATTGGTTACCAGTTAAAACACGCGAAGTGGCCACACTCAGCATTCCTTGTGGAAGGCAACTACCAAATGGATTCAGAGAGGTGAAATAACCAGGGGCTTTTACTGATCCTCTTTTAATTCTAGAAAATTCTTGTTTGCCTTTTTCAGGTATCTCCTCCCCCACACTTTCACTCTCCTGAAATTCCCAACTTACAGATGTTAATTTCTATTTTTATCCTCATCTCTCCTCTCTCTTTGCTTTTACTTTCATGCAGCTTTAATCTTTATTAAAATCTTCTGGACAATTCTTGGAGAGTTCTTGACTTGTTCTTTTCTTCTTTCTTTCTTTTTTTTATGACTATGTCCATTCTGAGATTCAAATGATATATTGAGTTCTGTATGTTAACAATGACATTTTTCATTGCTAGCATCCTCATATGGTTTTTCCTTGTTCTTGCTTCATGTTTCCCAAATCCTCCCCATCCTAATAGGAGCATTTCCTGTGATGATTTTAAATCCGATTCTGCCTGGCTTTCTCTTTGCTGCATGGTTTCTCTTTGTCATTTTGCTTTGGGAGTGCAGGCATGTTGTTACCTTTTCTCTATGACTCATCCTAAGCTGGGAGCATCAATTGTCTCAGCCAACAAAGGTGTGTGGAGGAAAGGGGATATCTCAGGTCCCAGTTTATGCCTCCCCTGGTGAGTTTATTGAGTGTGCAGCATGTAAAAAAATGTAACTCAGGGTTCCACCATTCTTTATTCTCTCAAACAAGTGAAGCTACCCTTCAAGACTACTTTTCCAGTTTCAAAATAATAGCAAGGATCTCTTGATCACTTGTATGTGCCAGTCCCAGTTTTAAGCACTCCTATATAATATGGCATCTTAAACCAGCTGAGAGGTGGGTAGTACTACTATATCTATTTTAAAGATGAGAAAACAGTGACAAAGAACGTAAGTAACTTCCCCCAAAGTCCCTGAAAAGTAAATAGTGGGGGCC
>PVKS010002267.1:0-66700 GCA_004027875.1 Aplodontia rufa
CTTTGGGTAGAATGGCCATCTTTATTATATTGATTCTGCCTAACCATGAGCATGGAATGTTTTTCCATCTACTCAGGTCTTCTGTAATTTCTTTTTTTAGTGTTTGATAGTTTTCTTTGAAGAGGTCCTTAACATCCTTTGTAAGGTTAATGCCCAAGTATTTCATTTTTTTGGAAGTGATGGTGAATGGGAGAGATTTTCTGATTTTTTCTTCTGCGGATTTATTGCTGGAGTAAAGAAATGCTAACGATTTGCTGGAGTTGATCTTGTAGCCAGCTACTTTGCTAAAATCACCTATAAGCTCTGGGAGTTTTCTGGCCGATGTTATTGGGTCTTCTAGGTACAAAATCATGTCATCTGCAAATAGAGATAACTTAACTTCCTCTTTTCCTATACGAATACGTTTGATTTCCTTGTCTTGCCTGATAGCTCTGGCGAGGGTTTCAAGGACTATATTGAACAAAAGTGGGGATAGCGGACAGCCTTGTCTTGTACCAGAATTCAGTGGAATTGCTTTCAGTTTTTCTCCATTGAGGCTAATGTTAGCTATGGGTCTGTCGTAAATGGATCTGACATAGTTAAAGTATCTTCCCTTGATCCCTATCTTTTCCAAAGTTTTGAGCATAAGGTGGTGTTGAATTTTATCAAATGCCTTCGCTGCCTCAATTGAGATGATTATATGATTTTTGTTTTTAATTCTGTTTATGTGGTGAATTACAGTTATTGATTTGCGTATATTGAACCAGCCTTGTTTCCCTGGAATGAAGCCCACTTGATCATAATGAATTATCTTTTTAATGTGCTTTTGTATCCGATTAGCTAAAATTTTATTAAGGATTTTTGCATCAATGTTCATCAGGGAAATTGGTCTGTAGTTTTCTTTCCTTGATGTGTCTTTGTTGGGTTTTGGGATCAGTGTAATGTTTGCTTCATAAAAAGTGTTTGGGAATGTTCCCTCTCTATCAATTTCCTGGAAAAGCTTGTAGAGGATCTGTGTAAGTTCTTCTGTGAAGGCTTGGTAGAATTCTGCAGTATATCCATCCGCACCTGGGCTTTTCTTTTTTGGGAGAGCTTTAATTGCTGCTTCAATTTTGCTTTCTGTGATAGGTTGGTTGAGGTTTTCAATGTCCCTGTATTAAAGAGGGGATGTCGTGTGTCTCCAAAAACCTGTCCATGTCCTGGAGGTTATCAAATTTGGCAGAGTATAAGTTTTCACAATAGGTTCGGATAATCTTCTCTATCTTGGATGGATGAGTCTGTGGTGATATCCCCATTTTTATCTCTGATTTTGTTGATTTGCTTCCTTTCGTTCTTCCTTTTGGTGAGTTTGGCAAGGGGTCTGTTGATTTTTGTTAACTCTTTCAAAGAACCAACTCTTAGATTTGTTAATAGATTGAATAGCTTTTTTGTTCTCAATTTCATTGATTTCAGCTCTGATTTTGGTGATTTCCTATCTTCTGTTAGATTTAGAGTTGGACTGTTTCTCCTTTTGTAGTCGTTTGAGTTGAAGCATAAGGCTATTAATCTGATCTCTTTCTAGATTTTTGATGTATGCACGCAGTGCTATAAATTTACCTCTTAAGAAAGCCTTCATACTGTCCCAGAGGTTTCAATATGTTGTTTCCTCATTCTCGTTCAATTCCAAAAACTTCATAATCTCTGTTCTCATTTCCTCTTTTACCCATCCTTTGTTTAAGAAGTAATTATTCAATTTCCAAGTATTTGAATAGTTTCTGTTGTTTTTCTTTTTGTTGATTGCTAGATCATAGCATTGTGATCTGACAGAGTACGTGGGATTATATCCACTTTTTTATATTTGCTAAGATTATCCTGGTGAACTAGGATGTGGTCTATTTTAGAGAAGGATCCATGGGCTGAAGAGAAGAAGGTAAATTAAGGTGTCTTAGGATGGAATATTCTGTAAATGTCTGTTAAGCCCAATTGATTAATAGAGTAGTTCAGATTGGAGACATCTTTATTGATTTTTTTTTTTGATGATTTGTCTAGAGTTGATAGTGGTATGTTGAAGTCCCCCATGATTATTGTGTTGAGATCAATGAGGGGATTAATGTCCTTAAGTATTTTTTCCATATATTTGGAGGGGTTGTAATTGGGGGCATAAATGTTGATTGTCGTTATATCTTCTTGATGAACTGTCCCTTTTAGTATGATATAGTGACCCTCCTTGTCCTTTCTGACTAGTTTTAGTTGGAAATTAATTTTTTCAGAAATTAGAATCTCTACACCAGCTTTTTTTTGTGGGCCACAAGCCTGGTAGATGTTTTGCCATCCTTTCACTTTCAGCCTGTGTCTATTTTTGAGTGTCAAATGTGTCTCTTGCAGGCAACACATTGTTGGATTTTGTTTTTTGATCCAGTGGGTCAGTCTGTGTCTTTTAATTGGGGCATTGAGACCATTCACATTCAAGGATAGAATAGACATGGGAGGCTGATTCACAGACTTTGTATCTATTACAGAATTTTGAGTCATCTTGAAAGTCAGTTTTTGTATAGTATGATTATTGACGCGCCCTTGTTTAAGGATTTAGCATATCATTGGCATTATCTTCTAAATGGAGAACATCTTTGAGAATGCTCCGTAGAGCGGAATTTGTGTTCAGGTATCTTGCAAGCATGAGTTTATGGTTAAAGTATTTAATTTCCCCTTCGCATTTGAAGCTGAGTTTTGCCGGATATATTATCTTTGGTTGAATGTTGTTATTTTTTAATGCTTGAAAGATATTGTTCCAAGCTCTTCTAGCCTTCATTTTTTTTCTGAAAAATCCATAGTGATCTGAATAGGTTTGCCTCTGAATGTGATTTGGGGATTTCCTCTAGCAGCTTTTAGAATACTCTCTTTAATTTCTCTGTTATTCAATTTGTAAATGATATGTCTTGGTGAGTTTCTTCACTGATTAGGTCTATTTGGTGTTCTATAATCATCTTGGATGTGGTATTCCGGGTCAATAGCAAAATGAGGGAAGTTCTCACTTATGATTTTGCTTAAAAGGTTCCTGAATCCCCTTGTTTGCTGTTCAGAGTTTTCCTCCAGGCCAATGATTCTCAGATTATTATGCCTCATCTCATCAAATATTACTTGGAAGTTCTGATTATGTAAAATAAGCTATTTATCTTGTTTTTCTGCTTTGATTTCTACATTGTTTAGGCGATCCTCATTGTCTGATACTCGTTCTTCAAGCGCTAAAGTTCTATTTTCAGTGGAGTTTACTCTGGGGTTGGTGTCTTCCAGTGAAGATTTGAATTGGTTAACCGTGTTTTTCAATCATGATAGCTCTGCTACATCTTTTTTTCATAATGTCGATATCCTGGTACAGTTGATCTTTCATCTCCTGGAATTGATCCTTAATTTCTCTGTAGAATTTGTCTCTCATCTCTTGAAATTGCTCTTTGATCTCTTTCCTTATTTCCTCTCTCAACTCTTTGATTGCTTTACTAATCATAATGCTGATACAATGTCTTTGGTTTTCATCTAGGGCCCCCGCTATGGGGTCCTTAGGTGGAGAGCTCTGGGTTTGAAGAGAGTTATTTCCCCTTTTCCTCATTTTCTGAGTCAGAGAGCTTGTCTTTTATTTGAGCCTTGTTACTCTTGTTGGAGAAATTGGAGCTTCTTATGACTTTGTTTTGTTGTGAAGAGGAGTTATTTGGTCAATATAGACCTAAAGATGCCATACGGTTCTGTGAGAATTTGAGAGGCTATAGGTGCAAATATTAGTCCGTTTCAACTAAAACAGATGAGCTGATGATTAGCACCAATAGTGGCAGCTTTCTTTGAGAGAACTCTCACTGTGTAGTATGATACCAAGCAAGTAGCCATTTTGAAGCATGTCAATTTCTTCAGGTATTAGGGTCTCTCTGAAATTGGGGAGAAGGATTGACTAAGAAGTCAAGGAAGTGAATTGGGGAGGTATAAAATCACACCTGTTATATAGTATAGGGGAACTAGGGATTAGGGGGGAGTAGGTTATTCTATTAGGACTAAGGAAAACATAGGACTGGGGTGTGGATAGGGTAAAGACTTGGGGTGAGAATGAGAGAAAGATGCATATATTTAGGGATTACCAGAGTACAGTGGAGAAAGAAGTTAGTAGTAGGGTTCAATAAGACCTAAAGAAATAAGAGCCAATCACCAATACATACACACAGATAAGTATTTACATCCATTGACTCCAAAATTCAGTATTAATTGTAAGGCAAGAAAGGAGCAGAGGAAAAAGAAGGAAAAGAAAAAAAACCCCACAATAATGTTAAAATTTTAAAAATATTATTTTCCAGCCCAATTTCCATTTAAAAAAAATTAAAAAGAAAATAATAAAATAAAAAAATGAAAAAATGAAAAAGAAAAAAACCCCACAAAACTAGTTGGTACAGTTCTGAGATTTTCTGGCTCTTAGATCAGGAGGTATGTATCATGGGGTGGTGCGATCAAATCTGACATAAAGCTGGGGATTCTTCAGAGTTGCGCTTGTTTGGGGAGAAGCACATTGGTTGAGTCCAGTGGCCTGGATTTTCTTAGAGGATCTCCTCAAAATTTTCTGTTGCAAAGGGGTATTCAGCTCTCCCTGGGCTGTAATCCTGAGATGGTTTCTTTCTGCCAATCCACACTCTAAATATTTCTTGGTCCTGGGGCTCAGAAGTTGTAGACAATCAAGTTGATCCTATTGAAGATGCGTGGGTCTCTGACTGATCCAAGGAGAGGGGCTAGCCTGAGACTTGCTTCCTCAGGATCACTGATGACCCACTCTGAGTGTCTTGTGATCTTCTGGAGTCCCAAGAGCTGCTCTGTGGGGTTGATTGAAACCCTCAGAAAATGGACCAGATCATGCCAGTGCTTATGTGATTCTCCATTGGAAGCACTAGGAGGCACCCTGCTAGAGAGGTCCAGGCCTACACAGCCTTGGCTATGCAAGGAGCTCAGATGCTATGGTGAAGCCTGAGCTGCCCCATATATTCAAAGCTTCCTGAGGCAGATTTCAAGGAGAGGCTAAAGCAGAGGATCCCCTATATAGGGATGCTCCCTGCTATAGCAAGCTCTGTTCACAGGCTCCTCGTATTTGGGTGGGAAGGGGGATGGACCAAAGGGCAGAAAGGACCAAAGGGCAGGGTTGGGCAGTCACCAACTGAGAGGTTTGGGAGCTAGAGAGGTGAAACGCAGCTTGCTACAGCCCCCAGGGCAGATGGCCAGTTGGTGGGGGGGCGGTAAATTATGTTTCTGGTCTCAGGGACTGAAGCCCCCTAATAATGCTGGGCAACCTGCCCCACCCTCAGGGACACGTTACAATGGCGACTGGCCACAGCACACACAGCTACGAGTTTGCTAATGTGAGGAATTAATTCCCAGCGCTTTATGCAAGATTAGGTAAATTACGAGCAGTCAGATCAGGGAGCTCGTGGCCGGCCGGGTTAGGGTTCATGGTTAGGAAACTCTCTCCCTTGCTGCGTTTTAGATTCTGATTTTCTGACTGCGGCGGCTGAGAACCCAAGAGCGTTTTTTGCTGAGCAGCCAGCCCCGCCCTCAGGGAAACGTCACAATCGGGCGCCGGCTGCTGCCGCTCGCAGGAACAGCTGTAAGTTCACTAATGTGAGCAATTAATTCCCGAGCTTAATTCCAAGTTCATGTAAATGAAGAGCAGTCAGATCAGGGAGTTCGAGGCCCGATTAGGGTATTTGATTAGGAAACTTCCCTTCGGGGAAGCTTCCCTCCCCCCCGGGTGTGGGGCCAGTCACAGGGGTACCACAAACTTCCTCCTTTATTTTCGTTAATGCTCCACGCTATTCCTTTGGAGTTAAAAATTAGCGGGGGGGGGGTTATGTTGGCCCACACTGGGAGCTTCGTCCTACCGTGGGAATCCACGTGCAGACCTGCAGCGTGAGGTGACTCTCAGGAGTGTCTCGGAGTCACTGCTGCTGGGGTGACTGCCATCTTCTATCCTTTTATTGTCTTTTTGTTCTCAATTTCATTGATTTCAGCTTTGATCTTAATTATTTCCTGCCTTCCACTGGCTTTGGGATTAGACTGTTCTTCCTTTTGGAGAGATTTGAGTTGGAGCATAAGCTTACTTGTTTGGGATCTCTCCTGATTCTTAATCTGGACACTCAGTGCAATAAATATTCCCCTTAAAAATGCTTTCATGCTGTCCCAGAGGTTTCGATATGCTGTGTCTTCATTCTCATTCTCTTCCAAGAATTCCTTAATTATGGTTCTCATGTCCTCTTGGACCCATTCTTCATTTAATAGGATGTTATTCAATCTCCACATATGTGTGTTTTGTGCCATGGTTTTGCTATTAATCATTAGGGTCACGGCATCATGGTCTGATAGGATACAAGGAATAATATCTACTTTTTTATATTTGCTGAGATTTCCTTTGTGAAGTAGAATATGATCTATTTTGGAGGAGGATCCATGTGCTGCTAAGAAGAAGGTATACTCTGCCAATTTGGAGTGGAATATTCTGTAGATGTCTGTTAAGTCTGTTTGATTTATGGTATTATTTAAACTGGAGATCTCTTTATTGTTTCTTTGCTTTGATGATCTGTCTATTGGTGACAGAGGGGTGTTAAAGTCTCCCACTACTATTGTGTTGAGGTCCATAAGTGGTTTTATATCTTGGAGTATTTTTTCCACATAGTTGGGAGCATAGGTGTTTGGAGAGTATATATTGACTATGGTTATTTCCTCCTGTTGTATTGTTCCTTTTACTAGGATGTAGTGACCTTCTTTATCTCTTTTGATTATGTTTGAAATTCACTTAGTTGGATATAAGAATTGCAACTCCAGCTTGCTTTCTTCGGCCATATGTCTGGTAGATTTTTTCCATCCTTTCAAATTAATCTGTGGGTGTCACTGACTATAAAGTGGGTTTCCTGTAAGCAGCATAATGTTGGATTTTATTTTTTGATTCAATCTGCTAGTCTGTGTCTTTTGATTGGTACATTGAGACCATTCACATTCAGTGTTAGAATTGTTATGTGGTTGTGGCTCATATTCATTGTGTTTTATTAGTAAATTCTGTGCTGTTTTAGTTGTCTATTGATAGCATGTACCTTTATTGGATTTTCTCTGTTTCTGGGTTTTCAGGAATATTAGCATGTTCTTCTATCTGGAGTTTATTTCTGAGAATTCTTTGTAATGCTGGCTTTCTGTTCAAGAATTATGCAAGTTTTTTTTTTTATCATGAAAAATTCTTACTTCCCTCACAGATTTGGTGCTGAGTTTTTCTGGGTATTGTATTCTTGGCTGCATGTTGTGTTTACTCAGGAATTGAAAGATCTCCTTCCAAGATCTTCTCGCTTCCAGAGTCTGAGCTGAAAAGTCACATGTGATTCTTATTGGTTTGCCTCTGAAAGTGATTTGGCATTTCTGCTGCTTTCAATATTCTTTCCTTGATTTCCCTGTTGTACGTTTTGAATATGATGTGTCTTGGTGAACTTCTCATTTGATTAGGCCTACTGGGTATCCTGTAAGCTTCTTGGATGAGGATATCTGACTCTATTTTTATATGGGGAAATTTTTCTTTAGCAATTTCCTTGAGAATGTTCCATATCCCATTCATTTGTGTTTCAGTTTCTTCCTATATCCCAAGTACTCTTGGATTGTTTCTTTTCATTTCATCTTAGACATTTTTAAAATTCTGTTGTTGTTCTGTGAGTTTTTAAAAATTTTTGTCATGCATGCACTCTAGCTTGCTCAGCCTGTCATCACTGTCAGAAGTTCTTTCTTCAAGAGCTAAGGTTCTGTTTTCTATAGAAGTTAGTTATTATTAAATTTTTCTGTGGTTCCTTTCATGTCATTGACTGCAGATTTTAGCTCGGTTACTTCCTTTTTGAGTATGTCTATTTCTTTGATAATAGAGTTTTTCATCTCTTGAGTTTTTTCACTTAAGTGCCTTCATTATATCTTCTTTTAGCTCATTTTCCTTTTAGTAATCAGATCATTGACAATATTTTCAAGGTTCATCTCAATCCCTGTCCATGGCATCCATTTTGAGGGAGTTTTGGGTTTGAGGTGAACCTCTCCTTGTTTGATTCTTCATTTTGAAAAGCTTCTTGTGGATCTCTGAATTGATATTTCCTGGGAGGAAGGTAGGCAGTTCTTTAGGTGGTTTTTCCTTGCAAGTCAAAGGGTCTGATCACCCATTAACTCTTGGAGGATCATCTTCTTCCAGAATGCTGTTTCTTCCTGGGTCCTTGTGTTGCTCTACCTTTTGGTTCCAGGCTCAAGGCTGCAAATCTGAACCTATCAAAATGTAGACCTACCTTCTGGTGGGACTCATACAGGCCCCAAAAGGAATGCAGGGTGTGTATGTAGGTGGGGCTGTTCCAAGTGGAGAATCTCCCCTGGTAGGTCCTGAGCAGGGCTGTTTTGGATGGGGGTCCCACTGGTGGTGTCCTGAGCACTTCCTAGCAGGACTCAAACAGGCCCCAATAGGAATGTGGGGCATTAGGTAGGCAGGGTGCTCTAGGTGGGGAACTTTCCCTAGTTGGTCCTGAGCAGGGCTACTCCAGATGGGGATCCTACCAGTGGTGTCCTGAGCGCCTTCCAGCAGGTGCAATGGGTTCTAATTAGAAGATGTTGAAGGTGTATAAGAGAAAAATGCTGTTGCATTTAACTGGTAGTGGAGGTGGTAATGGTGTGTTATTAGCTTCAAGACCTAGTTTGAAGATAGGGTTCTAAGGACTTACTGAAGGATTTTATTAGAAGAAAGGAATCAAAGAGGACAGCTGGGTTTTTGCTTAATCATCCAAGTATATGTGAAATATTTGAAAATGAGAAATCTTACAAGAGATAGTACTGAAAGGGTTGAAGAATCAGGTTACCTGTTCTGACCATATTATATTGTTGAATTCCTATGACATGTAGAAGTAGAGATCATAATAAAGTGGAATAAGTCTAGAAGAAGGGGATTTGGTTTGAAATACAAAATTGGAAATCTTATTATCTAGGTCTGTAAAGCCCTGGGAGTTCATAAAATCATTGTAATGAAAAAGGGAGGACACCCCTGAAGACTGGAATTTTTTCAATTTGGTAGTTCATTAGGCTCAGTAGACTGTGTTATATCTATCATCAGTTTCCTCGGTTTTAATGTTACTCTTAAGCAGGGTGCAGAGGTGCATTACTATGATCCCAGTGGATCCAGAGGCTGAAGAGGAGAATCACAAATTTAAAGTCAGCCTCAGGAATTTAGCAAGGCCCTAAGTAACTTAGCAAGACCCTGTCTCAAAATGAAAAAACAAACAAACAACAGCAACAACAAGAAAAAGAAACAAATGGGCCGAGAATATTGCTCAGTGATTAAGTTCCTCTGGGTGTAATCCCTGGTACTAAAATAAATAAATAAATGAATAGTAATAATAAATAATAATGATACTCTTTATGTTGGTCATTTCAAGATATATTTTCTTTCCCACAATTTTTAATTGACCAATTAAATTAAAGTAGCCCGCTGACATTAGCTTTTGCACTATCATTACTGTATTGCAGCTTACCATGGGGTTTGACAAAAACTGGTATTCAGGTAACCAATATCCTTTTTTGCCCATGAGGAAACATTTGGTGCAGCTTAGTAATTCAGTGTGTCAGAAAGGTTGACTTTCTAAACTTGAGTCTTTAAAATTCTGTTACTCTGTTTTATTTTTTTTTTTTTTGCTTTCTGCGTAATTTTCTTGCAAGTTTTTCCAAGCCATGACAGTCGTATTAGGCCAAACAGAAGAAAGGAACTAAAAAAAAAAAAAAAATCATTATTCTTCAGTAGGCTATTTATGAAAACTGGAAATGAAGAGTGAATGTTCAAAGGTATGGGATGACTTCCATTCTTTAGCTAAAAGATATCTTACTCGGAAATGATGGTGATTTGTAGAATGGAGTTGAGTGTCTGTGTAAGTGCATAGTTGCCTTCACATATACATATATGAAGAAGCTGCATTATTTTGCACCAATAAATTTCATGGCTTTTATATGGAGTAAAGACACATTGCTAATAGGATCCCTGAAGTTAACAGTATAACTCTTGTGAGCTGGACTAACCATATGGCTTCCCAATTGGGTTGTAAAGGAATCAACAGTTGGTTTAGAGTTCCTGGGGGCAGCATTTGGAAGATTTAACTTATTCAGTCTGGGCCACTTAATATTGCATCTCTATCTTTTGCAATTCCTTGGGGCATCTTCCTTAACCTTGGTGCTCAAGAAAGCTTTCATGGAAGGCTTTCTGTAGATAACTTACTTGGATTTAATATGCCAAAAAATCCAGTCTGGAGCCAAGATAAACCCAAGGTACATTTTGACATTTACACACAGCAAATGTGATTATTCTTTAGAGATTATTTTAAAAGCAGTTCCACATAATTAATGTGAACTGGTACCCTGATGCCAGTTCTGTATTCATTTTTATTTTCTTTTATTTCTTAGTAAGAGTTCAGAAAATAAGTGAATGCAAATATTGTGTTTTTGCATCTCTGAATTCACCAATAATGAGGGATCAGTTTTCTTGCCAAAGAAAAATAAGAAAGCAAAATGCCACTATTTTGTAATACTGACCTTCTAATAAACTAATAAGCAAATTGGCAAGCAGAAAATGAAGGAGGGCATGTCTAGTTTAGAGGGACATCTGCTGCAGGTTCAATACAAAATCTATTTTGATCTGAACACATCTATACAAGTGCTTCAAGAAAAAGAATATTGGAGAAGTGCTGATTTCTTGGGTTCTTTCTGTGTAGAACACCATGTGGTTTTCATTCCAGTTGATATAGATACTGAGTTTTGGAGCACTATAGGAACAGAAGAAGATAGATGTTTTACCTTATTAACACAAACTAATAAAACAAATTTTCACTTGAAATTTACATGACACAAGTTATTAAACAAGCATTTACTGGTTGCCTATTATGCTAGTATCTGGGCTGTGTGTTGGGGATATGATAATCAGTGAGATGCAGGCAGCATTTGGAAGGATCACACAGTCTCTAGTCTTTTCTCTAAGATTGAGTATTACTATTTCAGTACTGACTAGCTCTTACATTTTCTTGAGTTTCAGAGACTCAAATTATTCACTTCTGATTGCTGATCTTATGTGTCACCTTCATTAGGACATAGGGCACTCAGATATATTTGGTTAACCATTGTTCTGGGCATGTTTGTGAGTGTGTTTCTAAATGGGATTAACATTTAATTTGGTTGACTGAATAAAACAGATTGTCCCTCAATAGATGAGGGATCATTATTCAGTTCACTGAAGGCCCAAATAGAGTAAAGCAAAAGGGAGAATTTGCTCTCTGCATGACTGTTTTTGAGCTGGGACATTGTGCTTCCTCTATACTCAGACTTAAATTACAACACTGACTCTTTTGGGTTTCCAGATTGCAGACAGAAGATCATGAGACTTTTCTGGCCCACAATTGTGTGAGTAAGTTCATTATAATAAATCTTATTTATATGTACATATATTATGCATGTGCATACATATATATGTGCATATGCATACATAAATGTAAGAATGTATCTGTGTACCCCATTGTTTCTATTTCTCGAAGAACCCTGACTAATATGCCAAATGCATTCCAGGAGTAGGTATGGAGAAACACAGTAGGTTGACTCCCTTGAGGAACCCACTGTGGAAATCTTTGGGACTCATTATCCTTGTGAAATATATCAGAGGCTTCAGCACCACTGATTCTGAAGAATAGTTCTCCTTTGGGAATGTACTTTTGAAAATTAAGCCACAAACATCTCAAACTAAGAATAGATCAACCATGGAGAAGAAAAATGCTGCACAATAAAAACTGGATTTTTGATTTATGAAAAAGAATGTAACACTTTTTGGAAGCAGATTTTTCTGATTTGCAATGGGAAATGAACTGGGTTCAAAGTTAAAGGAACAAAGAATGGAGCTACAATATTCATAATTATTTTTCTTAGCTTATGAGATAAAATCTTGAATCTTTCTGTATACCTGACTACAGTGAGCTAAGGTTGGTCGATGGTCATTGACAAAGCAGATTCCCAGAGTTCCCTTTAGTGACACAACAGTAGCTGCTTGATTAAATTTCATGTACTATACAGCCATTCAACAATACAAAACCCATAAAAGGATCAAGTGAAAAAAAAAAATAAAACAAAGCAAAACAGAGGATTATTGTGGTCTTTAAAAGCAATAGTCAACTAGAACAACTAACCACAGGTGTACTCAATTGCTCTGGTTTTGTGAGGGCTTACTTGTTTTTTAAAGTTTTATATTCTGAGATTCTCACATAAGAGGATGAAAAGAAGTCGTATTGTGGAGGTATTTGAGCCAGTTTTCTCAGGGTGTGCCCACGGCGTGCTTAGGAATCACTGGCAGTGGAAATCTATCTGTATTTGTCCATGGTAATTTTCTAGTCAACATAAGAATACCACAGAAAGTTCTAAAAGATTCTGGGAGGGACATTTTTACGGTCACTTTTTTTCACTCACCGGTTAAAACCTATGGGTCTTAGTCTGTTCCATGTGTGGATTAAATATCTCATTTTAGTTCCAGGTATTCTCTTCACTACCAGTAGAAATATAACATGGGTCCACAACAACCATTACCATGTACTCAACAAAACATTTCACAAAGAAAAAGAAAAGAAAAGAAAAAAAAAACTAGCAATCTTCAAGGACTAAAATCACCCACTTCCTCATACTTTCTTTGAGGTTTTTTTTTCCAGTCTTTGTGACTGAACCCAAAAACTCATGTATGATACGTAAGTACTCTACCATTGAACTACATTTCCAGAATTTTTTAAAAAATTAATTTTCAAGAAAAGCTCTTGCTAAGTTGCCCAGGCAGGACCTGACTTGTGATCCTCCTGTCTACCCAGATGTGCACCATAGCAGGTTCTGTGAGGAACTTTTTTACCTGATGGTATATCTCCAATTGTTTCTTCTGCTCTTCTAGTGAGTGAAAGCTTATGTCACTGGTCACCTTTATCTTATGAACAGCATACATTTAACTAGCAGTAGCATAGGAATAGTATGGTAGTGGTTGTTAATATATTCCATTAATATGTTAACGCTGCGATTGCTTAGCTTCTGTGTCTGTTCTTTTCAACTGTTATATTGTGGTAATACTGCCTTCTTGGTAGCATTGCTGTATGAATTAAAATAACACAGTAAACAAGTCTGAGGTTGTGTCTGGTATATAGCAAATACGCAATGTCTTTACCACTTAATTTTTGGTTATTTTAGAAGTATTTATAAGCACCTCCTATTTGCTTGTCACCAACCTAATTTCTTAAGAAACAAGTGAAAAAAAACTGATCATAATTCCTACTGATTTTAAGTGATGTGTGTAATGATTAGGAAGCTTCTTCTATGAATTTTCATGTGAATTAATAGAGAAGAAACAATGTAGCGTATTAGTACTACAATGTCAAAATGAATTATACTCATAAAAATAAGCTTATAATCTAGTATAAAGGAACAGATGTTTGTCAAATGATCAGAATATAAGACAGAAGATGGTAAGCACTAGAGAAAGCTCTAGAATATTTTGAAGACTGAGAACTTGTTCCTGTGATAGAGATTTGGAAGTCCAGGTAATGAGAGGCTTGGCAGAGGAGGAAGTTTTTGAGCTAGAAATGGAGACTTGACCAGGTTTGGACATCTGAGGATTGTAGAAGAAGTTACTGGTTCAGAAAACAGAAATAAAACAGTCCAAGGCAGGGGAAGTAGGAAAGAATAGATAGAACCATGTGAGGATGGGTAGAGAAAACGAGAAGCAAAAGATGTTGGATTCAACCCAAACTCTGTGGAATAAAGTTGGGGACATGGTGCCTGACAAGGTGACTTTAGAGATGTACTTAAAATGGTTCTGAAAGTCAGACTGGAATTTGGATTTGCCTCAGTCAATGAATGAAGCTTAGCAGCCAGTCGGCTAAAGCTGCAACCTCTCCCCTGCTCAAAGAACCACATAGTCAATACACTTGAGGCTTCTCATCTTCAGAAATGATGAACCTTTTGGGTTGACTAACATGTTGTTGTAAGGTCTTATGCATTTTCAGATGTTTAGCAGAATTTCTGGCTTCTTTCCACTAGGTAATGTTAACATCCCTCTTGTATAACAGCCAAAAATGTCTCCAGACATTGCCAGATACTTTCTAGGAGACAAAAGTTCCTCCATATGAGCAACAGTGGCATAGATGATAGCATGGCAGAGCCAATTTTTAGCGAAGGTTGAAATCATTTTCTTTTTCACTTCCCCTCTGCACATATGGATCAACTTCTCAGCACTTTTACCTCATATGGGCATTTGTGGTAATGTAAGAAATTATTCTACGCATTTTTGTTTCTTTATTTTCTCTTCAAAATCCTGTCAGTGTAGTATGCTCTTGAGGCAGAGAAGAGCTCTGTGAAACCTGACCAGAGAAAAATTTGCCTTAGCTAAGAAGAATTATTTAAAGACAAGAAGATTTATGTCCATGGGATTGTGAAGCTGTGGGGGCTTGCATCTTGCCCCTCAGCAAATACTTGGTTATGTGGGACATTCTGTGGAGGCTGCATGAGTCCCAGCCTCTCCAAAATAGGTGACCCCCTCGAAAGGGATGATTAAGGATGTCTATGAAAGGATACTTTACATTGTTGTGGACAAGATTAAGAAAAAGCAAGAAGGCATGATGAAGTGAAGTAAAAGACAATGGTGAAAGCAAACCTGGAGTCACAGTGAAGAAAGTGGTTACCAGGACCTGTCACGACAACTGTAACCCTAGCAGAGTGTCACAAATGAAAGCCGTGACCTTGTTAGAGTGTTTTCTCTTTCAACACACAGGAAGAGAGTCAAGGCGATAAGTACTCCAACAGCTACCTCTCTTCCTATCCTTACAGCCTTTATCCCTACCTCATATTGGCTGTACCCAACTGGAAACCCAAGGTTATGAGAGCTAGACTGATGTCATATGTAGAAGGTGATGCAGTGTTAATAATGAACGATGTTGAGCATCTTCTTGTGTTAGTAGCCATTCATACACAATTTTGGGTAATTGTCTACTTAAATATTTCACTCATAAAATTGTGCTATTTTTTACCATTTATTATTGATTTGCAAAATTTATTATATATTCCAGATACAAAAACTATCAGGTGTATGATTTGCAAATATGTTTTTCCAGTATGTGCTTTGTCTTTCATGTTCTTGATGGTGTTCTTTGATGTGCATAAGTTTAAGATTTTGATGAAGTTCAACTTTTCAGTCTTTTTTATTACACATACTTTGAGCTTTGGTATAGCTCAGTGTATTTTGGGCTGTGTATTGCCTAGTATACTTGAGATTCTATGTTTAATCCCAGGACTGCAAAAATAAAATAAATAATTAAATAAATATTCCATATGCTTTTTGTGTTAATTCCAGAAATTCTTTGAGTAACTCGGGTCAAAACTTACTCCTTTGCTTCTATAAAGAGTTGTATAGTTACAGCTCTTACATTTAAATCTGTGATACACTTTGAGTTAATAGTGTATAATGAGAATGAAGGTCCAGATTCATACATTTTTGCAAGTGAATGTCCAGTTATCCCAGTGCTAGTGTTGAAGATAATTCTTTTTCCTATTGAATTGCCTTGGTCTATTTGTCAAGGATTAATGAACCATAAATATTATTTTCCTTATAGAGACATTCAACTCTGCTCTAATGATCAAGTATCTCAGTACCAACTATCTTGATTACTGTAGTGCTATAGGAAGTTTTTAAATCAGGAAGTGTGTTTGCTCCAACTTGTTCTTTTTCAGGTTTTTTCAACTATTCTTGGTGTCTTATCTTGCATTATAAATTTTAGTGTTAGCTTGACAATTCCTACATATAAGCCACTGTGGATTTTGATAGGGACTTTGTTAAATCTAAAAACTGATGTGGGAAATTTTGATATTTTAATAACAGCAATTCTTTCAATCAATGAAAAACATGATATCTTTTGATTTATTTATATCCTCTTCACTTTCATCAATATTTTATTGTTTTCAGTGCACCCATCTTATATTTATTTTGCTGAATTTGTTTCTCAGTATTTCATTCTTTTTTGATACTAGTTTAAGAAGAATTGTATTTAGCATTTAGTTTGTTTAGAGGTAGTGTATAGAAATAAAATTTTATTTTGCGTATTGATCTCACTCTCAGCAGCCTTGTAGAATTCATTTGCTAGCTGCATTTCTTTCTTGAGAGGGAGAGAGAGAGAGTGTGCGTGTGTGTGTGTGTGTGTGTGTGTGTGTGTATGTGTGTATTGCTCAGAATTTTTTATACATTCAGTGATTTTTCTTGAAGGTATGGCTTTATTTCTTCTTTTCCAATATTGATGCTTTTTATTTTCCTTTATTGTCCTGTCTAGACCTTCCAGTATAATGTTGAACAGAAGTGGCAAGAGTGGACATCTTTTTCTGATTCCCAATCTTAGGGGGAAAGCACCTAGTGTTTTACCACTGAATATGATTTAACTGTAGATATTTTTATATATGACTTTTATCAGATTAAGGGATTTCCATTTTAGCCATAATTTGTTGAGTATTTATATCATGAAAGGGGACTGGATTTTGTCAAACACTCTTCCTGAATATATTGAAACAATAATACAATTTGTGCCCTCCATTTTATCAGTATCTATTACAATGATTTTAATATGATAAAATCACTTGTAATTTCTTTGGAATATCTCATTTGCACATAATGCATTATCTCTTAATTTGCTCTCATTCTTGTTTTTCTTGTATTTCATTTAGGGCTTTGCATCTGTATTCCTAAGGAATATTTTTCTGTAGTTTTCTTGTGATTTTTTTCTCTTTTTGGTGTCAGATAATATGGGTCTCAAATAATAAATTGGGAAGTATTTTCTCATCTTTCATTATTTGAAAGAATTCTAAGTGGAGGCTATATGGCAGGCTGAGGATACAACGTGTTTCCCAGTCTGTCCCCTGACTGTTGACATTCTTGTGGAGATGGTGGGCCCAAGAGAGCAAGTAGCCCATGGCAATAGACTATAATGCATGCTAGAATAGGAACACATTAGGGAGACTGTCCTAGCACGTGGAAAATCAAGGAAGGCTTTTTTTTTTCTTTTGAGAAAGCTGTGTCTTATTAAAATTTAAAGTACAAAAGCTAGATAGGAGTAAAGAAGGAAGAGAGTACCCCAAATAGAAGAAACAGTAAACACTCTCAGAGACCACGAAGAGTCAGTCTAGTGTGCTTAAGCAGCAAAAAGTATGCCACGTGGCCTATTTGGAGCCATGGCACTGCAAGGGGTTTGGAGGAAGAGCAAGGAGCAAGGAGGAGTGAGGGCACGGCAGAATTGGACTTTTTCTTCTGCTAAAGTGAAGAGCCCCTGGAGTTTTTAGCACAGGAACTGTGCAGTAAAATCGTTCTGGTTGCACCTGGGAAGTATTTAGAACAGAAGAATCTGGATATAGAGAGAACTGATGAAAAAATCTACTGATAAAGAAGAGCGTTGGCTGCAGCTTCAGCTGAAATAAGGTGGAGGCAACAAGGACAGGTGAATTAATATCAGAATTAATATGAAAGCATTTCTCTCACTCATGGGGGATCTGTTTAACACCTTCTGCTCCAGATTTCTGCAGAACTTACCTCACATCAGGCCCTGCTTCCCATGTGACCCACCTTCCTTAAGGTTCCCAGCCATATGGTGGCCTGGTTAGAAAACACTAGTGACACCTGTGAGAATCTTTTTTTTTTTATTTTTAGGGTTATGGAAATTGATACTCAAAAATTTGAATCAGTGAACATTGGGTATTTGACCTAAAAATTAATTGCTGATGAGTAACAAGGGGGAAAATCCAACTGAGAGGGAAATGAAACATATTATGGTGTTGACAAAAGTGAGTATGCAAAGAGACTGAGAGTGTTGCGTTAGTGCACACAGAGGTGTCTACAGCAACCGCACCATTCTGTACTTCAGCCAGTGAGATGGGCTTTACTTGAGTCATCGTATCTCCTTCCCTGTCTCTCAGCATTATTGTAGGACTCTACTATATAATTTAGGATTTGGGCAGTGATAACTGGTTGTGAGATGAAGTGGTTTGTGGCCTCTGAACATTTAGCTACTCTCTTACCTAAGTTACATTTGCCTCAATTTATCAGTGTGAATTTCCCTTTCAGTGCCCATTCCATGATCTTAGATTCAGGACTGCACGTCTACGTTTGAGGCAATGTGCTTGTTAGCTCTCTGGAAATCTTCATTTCCACTAACAATAAGATTGTGAGACTGAGCAAAGAATGCCCACATAGCCTACTGGAGCCTTGTGATGGGACAAGTTGATGTGTTTTATTAAAGACACGTCACGTTGGTACTGATAATAATGTCGTTTAGGAAACTGATTTGGTTGTGGGGTAGAACACGAGAAGTGACGGCTCTACTTGACAGTAAGCCTAAAACCAAGAAGGTACTCAGAATTAGTGTCCAAACTCCAGTGTTTTCAGAACAAATAGCCTCCTACAATTTGGAGACTCTGAAGCTAGTAAATGGAACTGAAAGCATCTTAGAGCTCCATGTTGACACCACATGGTCATAAACCCTTCAGACTCTACAAAGAGATCGTAAAGCAAATTGCTCCTTCACAAGTAAACCGATTAAAAGGAGACAGGGCTGAGACATCTTGGAGCCTAATGAGGGTGTTTCAGGGAAATGATTCTCCTTTTCTAGAACAAATAATAAATTTTGTTGTGTGTGAGAAACAGAACTGGTCATAGGAATAAAGTAAAGGGACAGGGTAGGCTTCATGTTCTATTTTCTGTAACATGGGACTGAGAATCCGAGTCCTAGGATTGATGTTAACGAAGTGATCCTGGACAAGTAAACTAACCACTCGCTTGCCTTTTCTTATTTGTATACGAGAAAGCCCATTCATTCACTAGACATTTGTTGATTAAATATTGTTAGCCTGCTACTTTAACATTTGTTGTCTGTCTTCATCCTCACAAGAATCCCATGAGTAAACAATTATTATTAATTCATACTAACAAGGGCTCTCATGCTCAAAGTGTTTAAGTGACTTATCTGAGGTCATATAGCTGCTAAGTAGTGGAGCCAAGATTCAGCCCCAGAATTTTCCAAGTCTGGTGTTATTTCTGCCACAGTGAGCTACCTTCCTTATGGTTCAATTGTATTTGTTAATGTACATAGTTGTCTTTATTAATGTTTACTATCTCATTAGTGTTATTAGTCAATTTCCTGTATGTATGTTTATTGTTCCAGCTAAATCATAATTTTCTTCAAAGGCAAGGGCCCCGGTGTTTGTATCTTTGTGCTTAATTCTTTACTTTGCACAATACAGAATATTGACCTTCATCCTTTTATTCATTGATTGATTCATTACTTAATAAAGCATGAAATTAAGTGCCTATTATGTGACAAAATCTATTCTAGGTGCTTGTAATATGCTAGTGAACAAAACAGATTATATTATTAACCTCATTCACTTATATTCTAGTGGATGGAGAACTAAATATATTTGTGTGCTGTATGCCAACACTTGAGTAAACAAAACAATATACACACAAGAGTAGTCCCATAAGATTATAACAGAGATGGAGAAACTGTTATTGCCTAGTGACATTGTAGCCACCGTATCATCACAGCACAACACATTGTGACTTAAACAGACCTACTCTATTGCCATTATATAAAAGTGTAGCACAGACAGATATGTAGAGTACATAATACTTGGTAATGATAACATGGCTATGTTACTAAATTTTAAATCATGATTTTAGAGTGCCCCACTTCTACTTCCAGAATGCTTTACATAAAACAGTGCACCGTGTTACTGTGGCAGTAGCCTCATATATTTTGTTTCCTAAGTCTCTTGATGTCATCGATTTCTCTTGAGCTAGACTTAATTTTGTGATGCTTTGTTCATTATACCCTTGCAAATAATAGGCATCGAATATACATCTATGTGTACTATCTAGTTTAGGTGGGTAGTACACCATCTAGGTTTGTGTAAGTATATTCTATAATATTCATACAACCATAAGGTTGTTTAAAAATACATTTCTCACTGCTGGAGTGGTGGCTAAGTGGTTACAGTGCTTGCCTGGCATGCATGAGGACACAGGTTTGTACCCCAGCACCATGTACACAATGAAGTGTCAGAGCAATGAAAGCCACATGAAAAACTAAAGAAAAATTGATTCAGATTCTTTCTTTCTCTCTCACTGTCCCTCTCTTTCTTAAAAAAAAAAATTGTCAAGAGTTATCCCTGTTGTTAAGCAATTACAAGTAATAAATGACATAAACCATGAAATATGTTAGGAGGTACAAAGTACAATTTAAAAAATGTGGAGCAGGTAAAAGGATTGAGAATGTGGTGTGAAGGGTCAGTGTGCATCTTAAAACAAGGCTGTCAAGGTAGGCAGCATTCAGCCGCATCGCTGTTGCCTAAGTTCACTTAGGAATGTCCTCTAACAAGTCTTCCTTCAAGGCTGGGCTTTGCTAATGTACTGAAGAGATGGCACCAGAGTTTGGCCTTCACCCAAAACTCACTGATGCACATTCATTTCCCAGCAGAGAACTTTAGATCAATGTCTTCCATATTCATCTACACTCCAGCAGTAACAGGCAGAAGTGACCAAGGCAGAACCTGAATTTATGTCATGCCCTCTAATACAGCTGGCTTAGCATCAGGGCCCCGGGACTTAAGGTATTGTTGACCCTAGTTTGAAAAACGTAAGCCCATGAGCCTCACAGATGTGGAATCATTATCAAGGTAACTAGCTACAAGAGGTTTTACACATCTGTCAGCCAAATCAGAAGCCTAAAGGGCAAATGCTGCTCTAGAGGACATTAGCCAGATTTGTGGCGCTGACTCAAGAAATTTGGGTCTATAAACCAATGCACACAATACAAGGAGACATCAGCATGGCAGCTTTTCATTGGTGACAGTCACAGTCCTGATTCAGTCTGGTTTTCTAGTTGATATTTTTGGAAAATACTGGATTGCCTGGACTATCATCAACATCATTTTATTTTTCTTTTATGCTTTCTTCTTTTTTTCTCCCCCCCTTTCCTATCTTTGCTCTATTTTATTTCTTTCATTTTCTTATCCTTCATTTCCTTTTAAAACTTACCATCTGCTTTCCTCCTGGCTTTCTTATTCTCTAGTTTTCATCTCTGTGCTTGTTTCCCTTTCGCTCCCTCCCTCCGTTCCTTAGATATTTATTGTGCCTCTGCAGTGTATCGGGCTAGGCATTATGCTGAGTGCTGCATTAACGGTGGTAAAAATAGAGGCCCTCCTTTATGGAACCACTTGTCTTCTGTGAGATACAGCATTGAACCTTTAAATCCACAAATAAATCTGCACTGACTGACACTGGTAAATTTTATAAAGCAAACAGAAGGTGTTGTAAAAGAGAGTAGCGGGAGACCTGTTATACCCTAGGGGTAGGGATGACCTTCCTAATACAGGGACATTATATTAAATATTGGAAGAAGCAGAGGAACTACCGAGGTCAACTGCAGGGAAGATTCTCTAGAGATGGGAAACACCCTGAGAAAAACCTTAGGAAGATAAAGTGCTTGGGGCATGGTCACTGTTCAAAGGCCACTATGACTAGATTGTATTGTGGAAGACAGAGCCGGTCACAGGCAGATGGGTGATTCCAGAGGCCTTTCTTAGCACCCCCTTATTTCTTCATACTCATGTAGCTTAGTCACAAAATATTTAACTGAAAAAGCACTTGGTTTTCTAGGTTAATAAATAGGCAAAATAAATATAAAACAGAACATGATGAAAGTGAAAAGATGTAGGGAAAAAAAGCCTTTGACAGCTAGAGCACTGAGAAGTTCAAATGTATCCAAAAAGGACCAAAGGTGCATACTGTGATTTTCTGTGGCCCACAGATTGACCTGGATGTTCAGATACGCAATGTGTGTGAGATTTAGTTATAAGGATTGTAGATTTGAATAAAATTTCCGTATATTTAGTAGTTGTTAGATGCACGCCTGTGAATGTGTGTCGCATATGCTGAAAGGTATTAGGTGTGCTTAGTTCACAATTAAATCTTTTGCTATGCATTAAAAATACATTATTTCAGTACTCTTTTGTGAATTAAATGTCTCATGCTTTTACTGAGTTGTTTTTCTTCACTTTTTAAAAGTACAAGAAAACATATACATATATATATATGTTTATATGCATATAAACATATATATATATAGAGAGAGAAAAAGTCATACATATATATACATTTTTTATTTATTTATGGACAAAATAGCTGGGTTATATTTTAGTGGTTCCATTTTAATTGGTTCATTGTATATAAGTGATAGAACTATAGAATGTCTGATAAAGTACAATCCTTTAGTTTTAAGAAATTAAAATGTTATGTATCATGAACTAGATCATAACAGAATTCTCTTTAGTTGCCTGCAAGAAAACAGGTGTGCACTTCAGAAATAAATATTCGTTCTCCCCAGATGTAACACTTTTTTAGAGGAATTTGCATAATTTAGGAAGAATTATTTTGCCCATAATGTGTGTTTTGAGCAGAATATTTTAGGATACAATTTCATATTATACTTTTTTCTGGAGACAGAATTTAATTTACTAAAAGCTGATAAGAGGTAATTCTTGATTTATTGATTCACTTTTTTAAAGTACAAAAAACAAAAATCCGTTATAACATAACATATGACATAAAGCAGTTTGGTTTGATATTTGGGTACCAATTATGTGCTATGTTTGTTTTTTCTAACAAAGAAGGAGCATTAAAGGGCTTAGGGACATAAGATTGCTTTGTATGTGATAATCAAAATATACCAGTAAGAGATAATGCCAATCAGAACTAAGGTATCAGCACTAAGAACAGAAAAAGTGTTAAGAAAGCAGTAATTACTTAGATAAAATGGATTAAGGAGAAAGAAACATTGAGAATAATATATGTTCCCATTTTAAATGATTCCTTATAAAATAGGATTAAAGTGAAGTTTATTGAGAAGACCAGGATTATATGGTGAACTTGGTGGACTAAACTTGTCTTTTGGGCAAAACTAGAGGAAGGAATTAAAAGTATGGACCTGATAATTGGAGAAAAGCTCTGGGCACAAGAGATGGGTTTGGAAATCACTATCATATGAGTGCACATTTCCTGCAGAATCACATAAGTTCAGTTTCATGGAGAAAAGCAATGGGCAAAAAAATTATAGTGTAGACTTGATCTTATTATTTGATAATGATGTCATTTATATATGTCACCTAGTCCAGTTTCTTTTAAATACATCAAAGATGTTAACTTACCTCTTTCAAAAATTTATTATAAGACCAAAATAAATCAGTGTTAGGGAAGTACCTTTGAAAATCACACATATTGAGTTCCTTCCTTCTTTCCTTGCTTGTTTTCTTCCTCCCTCCCTCCCCCTTCATCCCTTCCTCCCTTCCTCCTTTCTTTTCTGCTCATTGCTGATTCATCACTGTAAGATTTACCATGAACAAGGCCTCTGTGGGACTAAAAGCAGGGCATGTAGGCATGCCTGAAGATTTTCTTGTAACTGTCCATTGATTGGGTTCCTAGGCATATCTTCATGTCTTCAGAGGCTGGGAATTCCTCTTTCATATGAATTGGGATCATCTAGAAGATAAACTTTGGAGAATGACTGGTATACAACTAGGGACCTGTAATGGTCTTTTAAAGATCCTCCTCTGTGTACATAAGCACTATAAAATTGGTTATGTTATCCTCTTCCCAACTTTTAGAATCTTCCTTTCAAATTCATAGCACAACCTCCACCTATTGTTTGATGAGCTTGCCTTTCTGGTCTCCTTCCTGTTAATGGACATACTTTTACTAAAGAGAGACCTTTAGTATTAAGGAATTATGCTTCGTCTTTGATTTTCTTTGATTTTTCCCATAGTGACTTTCTCTCCAGCTTTATCTATCAACATTTTCACTAGGCTTAGAGACCGTTTGAAATACCTTTTTGAGGAGCTTTCTATGATTCACCTACCTAATCTATTCCTGTGAGCATCACTTTGTATCTATGACACATTGTACTCTGTGTCATTTGCATTATCCTATCTTCTGCAAGCTTGAGAGTTTGTCAAGGGTGTGGACTCCATTGTTTCACTCCTCCATGACTCCTGACCTGGTATCCTGGACACAAAACATCTGGGACTGTTTTCCAAGTTGATCAGTCAAAACAATTGCCAGAATGATGACAGAAATGATTCCATCTAATCAGAAAACAGCACTTTCTGCCTTTGGGTTATGCCTTAGTCAAGTTTGCATAATAAAAAAAATTAAAAATTTAATAAAAAATATAGGAAAAATCTTTCAAGATAATTTAAAGCATTATGCAATGGATATATGGAATACTAAAAATCCTGCAAGAATTATAAGGTTTTCTTCCAAAAGCTCTTTGACAAGATGTGAAAAAAAAGACACAGTGAAAAACAAGAAGAATCTTGGTAGTGTAGGGAATTTTCACTTGTAAAAACTTCCTCTTTCCAAATTGAGTCTGAATCATTCTTGCCTGTGGTATTGAATATATTGCTCAATATTCAATATGTTGAAATGACTTGAAGGACTAAAAGTGTATTGGAGAGGTATGCCTGTTTGGTCTTTTGTCTCTAAAGGATTTTCTTTAGTTGCTCTTAGCACTTCATATACACGGACATGGTATGTCAAGAGACCAGTTGCTGCTGACAAGAGTTGGATTTTCAATCTGGATTAATAATATTCTGTACTGGGATAGTCACATAAGCCAGCAGCATAAGTTATAACCTGCTAAATCAACTGACTCACTTGGATAGGCCCTTATAGCCAATATTTACTTGCTGTGTATTATATCATCATTTTCTTGGAATTTTATATTTTTGAGTAGCTTCTGGGTACAGAATATGAGGCACTGTTTCAGGAGCTGTGAAATATATTACAGAATGAGGAACTATGCCCACATCATGTATTATGGATTATGTATGGAAGAAATATTGTCAACATCCATGATTAGAATATTCAAGCCAGGTACTTGGCAGTTAAAAATTCTCTTTCTGGGAAGCCTCATAATGCCTTTTTTTTATGCCCAAGTACTTTATGATGCATTCTTAATGGAAGTATTGATATAATCTGTAACTCTATTTCCTTGGACCCCAGGAAGACTGGGGATAAATCTTATCACTTACTGAGGAATGAACTACTATTGCTTAGAAGGATCTAAGAATGAATAGCAGTGCCCTACGCTGTAAGTCAGATGCCAGCTACTTGACTCAGACTCAGAACTCTAAAAACCCAGTTAGACAGCAATTGTAGGATTAGAAGATGGGGAAATAGTTAAGTAACCAAGGTAAGGCATGAGTAGAGAGGAGTCTTGCTTACCATGAGAAGGCAAGCAATTTTTAGAGATTCTGTTTAAACATTAGAACTGCTCTTAGATTCCAGGGAATATGATGCTGTTCAGAATTCTGAAACACATCCCTCTGTGTCTCTAAGATCCAAGTAGGGCAGGCTCCAATCCAGGAAATCACATTCACTGCTACCTCTTTCCCTGCTGACATTCCTGCTCCCTCATAGTGCTAGCTGAGATCCTCTCCTGTCCTGGATGTGCTTCTCAGCATCTGTTCCCTGGGAAGGTCACACCAGCATGTTCTTCTCTTGGAATTGTTATATGACTCTTTGGGCAAGTGAGAACTCAGAGACTAGTATAAGGCATGGACATTTGAATGAATGGTATTTTGCAACAAAATTATAGCATCACCATTCTTATCAGAAACTTCATGGGCAGGAAACTGAAGATGTGAAAGCATGTCTAATGTGGTTTTCTTGATATTACCATCAAATTAGTCTTCCAAAATTTATAAAGAGTATTATTATTTGTTAAAATATTAGTTGGGAACAGTGGCACATGCCTCAGATTTGGAGGCTGAGGCTGGAGGATCACAAGTTCAAAGCCAGCCTCAGCAACTTAGTGAGCCCCTAAACAATTTGGAGAGGCTGAGGCTGGAAGATCACCAGATCAAAGCCAGGCTCAGCAACTTAGTGAGCCCTTAAACAATTTGGAAAGATTCTGTCTCAAAATAAAAAAAAAAAACCCAAAACCAAAGAGCTGGTATTGTGGTTAAGTGGTCCTGCATTCAATCCCTGGTACCAAATAACAACAAAAAATTATGATTTGTCCTTTTCAATTACTGGTCTACTGCTAAGGCCAATTATCATGGTTATACTATTTATTGAAATGGACACTGATTTTATGCACGAAATTTTATGCAAATAATATTTGGTAATCATTTTTTTACTGCTGTCTATTCAGTTGCAATATATTTTCTTCAAAAAACTACTCATTCCCAGGATGTAACCAAACATTTATGTCAGTTGTTATATTAAATATTTTTTCTAGACAATAATAAATTCAGTCATAAAATATGAAAGCCAGTTAGGAAGTACTGTGTTTTTATTGATCACATAACCTGAAGACAAAACAATGACATTTCAATTCACATTTACAGAGGCAGTAGCTCCTGCAATCTGCACTAAATAAACTCAAAACATGTTGATAAGTGGACAAGCAAGGGGTGCAGGGGAAAGACAATTATGAAGGCTTGAGAATTGTGCAAAGAAAGTTAACTGTGAATGCCAAATCTGCTCTTAAGTAATAAATAGTATTATTATACTTTAGGCATTTTTGCTACATCATACAGATCTGTCACACAAAGTCATAATTCACCAGAGTTATATCTCAATAAGCAGATTTTTTAATGATTCTCAGTAACAAAGATATAGATACAGTTACAGAAATCATGCTTTGTTTCTTCCCACCAAGGACAGCTAAATGATGATTCAATGAGTTCAAAATTTAGTATATTAAGAAATAGGCCTGATAAGAATTTCATGTTGTTTTTTCTTTTTTTTTGCATAATTGAAAGGTTAGCCTTTCTATGAGGGTTTCAGAGCTGCGCATATGCCAGAAGAATGTTCTGCCTGTCTCTCTGGAGTCTCTCACTTCTGTCTTGTCCGTCCTTGCTAATGTTGCTTCCATTGTCCTCAGCTCAGGAGATGTCAGCACTTTCATTTTTAAAGAAAATATTTGATGCATTAAACATTACCTCTTTGCAGCTGACTATTGTGGCAAGTGACTTTACCAGCGGGTGTGTGTCTTCAGTTATCTGGGGAGTCACAGAATGTGTATGATGAAAACCCTGGCGTGATGGTGGAGGTGTGTCTCATTGTTCTCACATAATTCCATCCTTATCAGTTTAATTGATCCTGCTATTATTAGAATAGCACAAAGGGAGAAAACCAATACAGGCTACGCACTTCAGGGCCAAGTTGTGCACTTTTACAGAGCTGTTGTCAGGCAGATTTATAGCAGATAGCATTATTCAGGGAATGGACAAAAAAATAAGGGTCAAAAGAATTGTTTTCTCAATGGGTCTGTTAGATTAGATGAAGGAGTTGGAGGTGTGAACAAGTTGGACCTCTTAGGTACAGACAACATAAAATGCAATTTAACAGTTACAACGCATAGAATATATTGTTAACTCATGAGTACTTATGAATGGAAAAATTCACATTAATGCTTAGCAAGAAGACTGTGATGTATAGTTTGTGCTAAGTCATTTAAATAAAATATGCACAGAGAGGTTATTATATCATTCTTTTTGATAAGGAGGAGAAAATATTTGTGACTAAGTTTTACTTTATGTACAATTTAAATTGAATTGAGTTTTTCTCAAAGAAAAATGTTAGAGCATTTAACCATTTACCTTTATAGTGGCTAAATTAATATGTATAAATCATAATGTTCCCCACTACTTAGATAATTAACATTTTGGCACTTAACCAAAGAAAATTAAAAACTATCTCAGTGAATAACCTGGAGGACCAGTCTCAGGCAGGGGAGAAGCAATGAAGTTAGTAGAACTACAGCAACTTGATAGGTGCACACTCAATAACACACACAGATGCACACACCTGCACCAGTAGGAATCCCTGAGAGCCATCACATGGTAAGAGAACAGATTTACCAAGTGCAAAGTCCATATGTAAAAGGATAAACAGTCTGATGGGAAATCTACTACCTTATAGGGGTTTTTTTGTTTAATTTAATTAAATTAACTAATTTATTTAGTACCAGGGACTACATCCTAGACCCTTTTTTAATTTTTTATTTTGAGGCAAGGTCCCACTAAATTGTTGAGATAATTCTATGTCCATACCTCAACCTTATGCTTTTAAAATATTAAATTTATAAGAAAATAGTCTTGTTTAAGGACAGTGTTCAAGAATACACATTTTGTTTGTTCTTACCTTTGTCATTGAGATTTTTCTGGGAACTCTCGAAGAGTCTTTTATCTCTATGCATCTCTATTTATTCTGATTTTAACAATCTTGATTCTTTCATGTATGGCTGAGGGTAACCCTAATTTATTATGATTCTTTGCTGAACAGAATTAGAGATCGACAATTCTTGAACATTTGATGACGCTTGAGACTTTTTATCTTAGAAGTAGTGTAGTTAAGAATAATGATACCCAGGTAAAGAATATCCAATATTCTTAACAAAATGACCAGGATGTGCACTGTCACCTCTCCTATTTAATAGAGTACTTGGAGTTTTAAGCAGAAGTAATTAGAAAAAAATAAAAGGGATATAACTTACAATATCACTATTTGCAAATGATATTATTATATACTTAGAAGCCTTGAAAGTCCCCACCAGAAGATTTCTAGAGCTGATAAAAAAACTTAATAAACTTGCAGGATATAAAACCAACATACAAAATTCAATATCTTTTCTACATACAAGCAATGGACCTCATGAGAAAGAAAGCAGGAAAACAATTGGCCTTAAATTTAAAAAAAAAAACACAACTAGGAATAAACCTAACCATAAAGGTGAAAGACCTGTACAAGGGAAATTATAGAACACTGAAAAGTGAAATAGAGGAAGACATTAGAAAATGGAAAGATCCCTTATGCTCTTGGATAGGAAGAATTCATGTTGTCAAAATGGCCATCTTGCCCAAATCAATCTACAGAGTCAATGCAATCACCATCAATATACCAAAGGCATTCTTCTCATAACTAGAAAAACATAATAAAATTCATATGAAGGACAGAAGATCCAGGATAACCAAAGAAATTCTGATCCAAAAGCAACGCTGGAGGCATCACAATACCTGATTTCAAAATATACTGCAGTAACAAAATCAGCATGGATACTGGCATAAAAACGGACACACAGACCAATGGAGTAGAATACAAGACATAGGACAAACCCACAAAGGTTCAGTAATCTGATCCTTTACAGGTGCGAAAATTATGCCTTAGAGAAAAAGACAGTCTCTTTAACAGTGGCGCAATGAAAGCTGAATATCCATACGTAGAAAAATGGAACTGAATCTCTATCCCTCACCAAGAAGCAGTCAACTAAAAATGGGTCAAAAAGTCAAGAAGAAGACAAGAAACTTCACAACAGTTAGAAGCAGACATAGAAAACACTGCAGCATTCAGACACAGGAAATTACTTCCTCAGTAGGACTCTTATTGATCAGAAAATAATATCAAGGATCAATGAATGGGATGAAAGTGTGTTAAAACACTTCTCCACAATTGTTTCTTTTGATAGCACAAAGAAAGAGTCAATAGAATGGAAGAAAATCTGTACCACTACCCTTCTCACAAAGGATTATACCCACAATATATAAAAAATTAAAAAATGTAGCTCCAAAATAACAACTCAGTCATTAAGTGGGCCAATAATCTACACAGACACTTCTCAAAAGAAGTACAAATAGCAAACAACTATGTGAATAATGTCCAACATCTTTATTCATCATGGAAATAAAGAAAACTACACTGAGATTTCATCTCTGTCCAGTAAGATTGGCAATTATCAATACAAATAACAATAAATGCTGGCAAGGATGTGAAGAATAAAATGCACTCATACATTTTATATACTGCTGGTGGGAATATAAACTGGAAATCTACCATGGAAATCAGTATGGAAATTCCTTTAAATTCTAGGAATTGAACTGCATAAGATCCAGCTATACCATGTCTTGGTATTTATCCAAAGCAACTAAAGTCAACATACTCTAAAGACAAGTGCATACTCAAGCTTATAGCCCACAAATCACAATAGCCAAGTTACATACAAAACCAGCGTAGGTGTTGGTCAATAGATAAATGGATGAATTGATTAAAAACTGCAATACAGTTTTATTCAGCCATAAAAAGAACAATATTCTGTCATTTTCAGATAAATGTATGGAATGAAAAAGCATCACATTAAGTGAAATAAGCCAGACTCCCAGTCAAGGGTAGTATGCTTTCTCTCATAGGTGGAAGTTGGAGAGAAAAAAGGGTAAAAAATAAATCTCATGAAAGAAGAATAACAGGGTTGTGACAGTCAGTCAGATGGAAGGAGGAGAGGAAGAAAAGGGAGGTATCAAAGAATTAATCTAATCAAAATATTTATGTGCATGAACAAATATGTCACAATGAAAACCATTATTCTGTATGATTATTATGCACCAATAGTATTTTTAAAAAATAACTAGTCCTCATATTTGGTGCAAATTATTTGGTCAAGATGTGTTACTGACCTATGTAGCTCTACATAAGTAGATACTGGGGAAACTGTGGTTTTGAGACAGAGACCAGGAGGGCGTGACCTGACAAGACGTACGTGGAGTCCATCCTTGATAGAATGAAGACAACACAATTTTCTTAGGTGTTAAAATTCCTTGTACCTTAAAAAGGCATTTATTTTCATTCCTGTAGAAAAGATAAATAAAAAACATTTTCCCCAAAGCCAGAAAAGTATAATGGAACATCTCTTTTTCTTTTGATGTGGTTTCCAAATCATCAAAGAAGAGGGAAGAAATACAAGTTCTTATGTCTTGTTCAGATAACTCACTCAGCACCAGAAAAACAACCTTGTCGTTGCTCTTCAGTGTCGTATCTGCAGAAACACATCAGCTTTCTGCGGGAACACTCGGGACCGAGGTTGACGGGGAAGGAGAGTCCTGCTCTCCTCCGAGTCTCCCTCAGCCACTGTGCTGCTTCCTTCTTGCCCTCGATCTTCCCATCTTTCCTCCTAATGTGCCATTGATTTCACAAAGAAACAACTACTATACTTGAGACCAACTGACTCTACCCGAAGTTTGATGAAGCTGCGCTATACTCACATTATAAATTTCAAACTGAGTCAAAATTAGGTGACAGGAATCCTTCTTCCCTAAGTATTCATAGGCATAATAAAATGAAGTGTAACTAATTTGGGGTGGTGTTCTAATTTGGCACATGAGTAACCGCTAGCTTTTTGCTGCATTAAGCTATAAAATGCATCATTTATCTATTGGATCAGTATTGAGAGAAATATATTTTGATAAACTGTGGGATATGTTCTTCAAAATAATCATGATTAATCTGATTATATATTATTAAAATACACAAAGTCTAACAAATTTATCAAAGTTCTTGGAGAAAGCTTCCATTTAGTTGACCTGTATTTTCTTATTTGTTTGTTTATTTTTTGGTTAGATTGTATCTTTATTGAAGTAAATAAAAGTGCTAAGGGAATTTTGAGCCTAAGGTAGCATGCATGTTTCATTCTTAACATTGTATTTTGAACACTGGAATTCAAACCTGTTGAAATGAAGATTTCCAGGATCTCCTTCCCCCAGTTTATTTCCCAGTAGGACTTATCAGGGGAAGGTTTTATTTGTTTATTTCTTGTCAGTAATCTGTTTTACCGAGCTCCTTTTTGTAGATTCTCAAGCAGATTTTCCTAGGAGAAGGAATGATACAGAATCTCCTAAATCATTATTCTACTTCTGTTTATCATCTTAGAGCTTAAGCAAAATTTTATAAACACATAATTGCTTTTTTTAAGAGAGAGAGACAATCAATTTTATTTGGTTTTTTATCTAGTCTTTGTTTCTCTGACACTTAGTTGTTGTGTATGTGGTGCTGGGGTTTGAACCAGTGTCCTCTCATATGCCAGGCAAGTGCTCCAACTGAGCCACCGCTTCAGTCCCCATAAATAACTTTTTAAAATAAAATTTGTATCTGGTTTGTTAGAGAAGAGGGGATTTTCAAATACATTTCTGCAGTCAATCTACTGAAATGTATGATTTTGGATAAAATTTGTGAGGAATTTCCAAATACAAAGATAAGTGGTTAGAACTGGAATTTTAGTAGACTTTTCAGAGGATTTTGGATGTTTCATGTAGCTTCTGGAAATATCCTATCTTTATGAGAGAATGAAACATAAATTATATATTAGTGTCAATATGAATACTATGTTGACCTTTTGTACTTCTTTGTTTTCTAAGAGAGAGGAACAATAAGAGAGAGAAGGAGATAATCAATTTTATGTAGTTTTTCATGTTGCTTTGTTACTCCCATATATTGTGGTGTTTGCGGTGCTGGGATTTGAACCTGCATCCCTGAACATGCTAAGCAAGCGCTGTAACCGCTGAACTGCTTCAGCCCTAACCTCGTGTACTTCTTAAAAAGTCTTAAGAGCTCAAAGGTTCCTGGAACACACTTTGAGAACTATTGTTCTGAAACACACTGTTCCCTGTTTTAGGAGGGGAAAGAAAAGAGTCTACAGATTAAGACTTGTATGATTGCTTTTACACCATCCATTTCATCAGTGATCACTGTCAGAGGATTATTTCTTTTTCTTTTTCTTCTTTATTTTTCATTTACGTCATTGATAAAGGAGGAATTGGCATAAAGCCTGAACACTTAGTGCATTAGATGCTGATATAAAACTAGGCAAAACAAGTAAAATCCAGTAACTCTTGGTCCTGACAGTTCTTCCTCACATGGTAAAATTTTCTCTCTCAGGCATTCTCCGTTTACTTTTGTCCTGCTTGCCCATAACTTGTCTAACTGTCACATTCTCAGTTTGCCTGAGGTCAGCTGTGTGACATGCTTGATGAAGGGTCACTTGGAAGCATTTTCATGCCTTGACTTGACCATCCATCAGTCATGATGAGGGTTCATGTGAGCAATTTCCACCTCTGGAGCCACCTTATGCTGCCCTGGAGAGTGAGGGAGGAACGGCGAGTTTGGCAAGAGTGAGATGACAAGAGATGGAGCCCAAAGCCAATTTTCTAAAGTTGCTGCTCGGCTGGAGTGATTGTGAGGGATGATGGATGACTGATACCACTCTCAAGCGTCTTTTATCCTTTATGATAATTTTGCCAATTTTCCATTGAACTTAAATGTCCACAGATGTTTGAAATGAAACCTGCTGATTTGTAGCTCAAAGGCTCTAACTGCCAAATTGTTGGAGAATGCCAGTGGAAACTGGCAATTCGAGTACAGTTTTAGCAAAAGACCATTAAGTATCCTGAAGACACTCTTGTAATTTGCCACTAGCACAAAAGTCTGCTCTGATGATTTTTTTTTTTAGTAGATTGGAGGAAAGAGTGGAAGGTTAGGCGTTGCAAGCTGCAGATCACAGTTGGCAATAAATACTACATGTCCTGTCTATTACCTGTCATTAAGTCAAGGAAAGAATGTTGAGACTAGTTCAAAATATTTACACATTTTATACACATTTTATATTATTTTGTTAAAATCGTGTAAGGTTGTTCAAAAAATAATAAAAAAAAACAAAACAAAATATTGCTGAATTTTTATGTTTACTAAAATGATTTAAAAATACTAAAAAAAGAATTTTATAAACATGAAAACTTTTTAAAGGAAAGTAATTTCCACTCACAAGAAATTGATATACTCTTGAAAGAAAAAGAAATATGTGTCAAAATATTACTCTGAAATTTGTTGAGAAAGCCATTGTTCTCCAGTGTCCTTCCAGCTGACTAGTTGGTGTCACACTTACATTGTCTTTTTCTCTCCTTAATTCTCTATCAGTCTTGTTGGCAGATTACTACCTGTTTGATGGAAAAGAAATACTTGCCTTTGTTTCCCATTCATATGGTCCACTAAGCACATTAAATATTTTAATTGAATCTTAATTATTTAAAAAAGTGGTGTATTCAAATTTTAAGAGTCTGAATTCCATAGTGAATTATTAATTGTATCCTTTTCTGAAAGATCAATGTCAAGTCATTCTTTGACTACCTTTGCTGTCCTTTGAACACACTAATAAATGCACCTGTCCTCAATTTTAGTCAACATTTTTCAATAATACTGCATGTTGGTACTCTTGGGAACTTTAAATACATATATAAATACACACACACACACACACACACACACACACACACACACACATAGTTGGATTTCACCCAGACCAATTCAATCAGAATTCCTGGAAAGGACGGCATTGGTATTTTTAAGAAATTTTCCAAGTGATTTGATGCACGGTGTTGAAAATCACCATTCTAGTTTATGTATGTATGATAAATATGTTTTCATTTCATGCAGCACAAACAAATTGTTAATAGCTATCTAGAGAACTGTACTAAAAATGATCCCAAGTTTATGTATGGACTAAAGATAGGATGAATACAAGTATTCATAAGGTCCACCAACAGCTACAGGGAGGTGAACAGTAGCTCTCATGTATCAGGTGTTTACATGTGGCCTTAGGAGTACAAACATTTCATAGCATGAGCTTTGAGTCCTGTTTCTCTGGTCTTATTTTTATCAGAGGGCCTGCCATGCATATTTCATGAAACTAAGAAACTTTATTGTAATAATTTTTTCTAGTAGTTTTACTGAATACTGAATTTGAAGATTAAACCCTCCTCCCACCCACCCATGACACATAAGTCAAATGCACATAAGCTTCAAACATTGCCAAAATACACACAATAGAGAGCGACAGTGAGAGAGAGAGAGAAATAAAGAATCAATTTTATTTAGTTTTTCATGTGGCTTTTGTTGCTCCAACACTTCATTGTGTATGTGGTGCTGGGGTTTGAACTCGCGTGCCTGTGCATGCCAGGCAAGAGCCCTAACCACTGAGCTACTGCTCCAACCTGCCAAAATATATTAATAGTTAAAATTTATAAGCCCAGAAATGAAGGGGAAAGTTCTTCTTCCTTGTATTTCCTGTCCTATTTGTACTTATTTTCTGTCTTCTAGTTACTTAACCCACCTGAATGTCAGGTGCTATGATATATTGATGTTAACATCATGCATTATGCCAGGGTTGTGAAAATATTGTGAGAATCATATAATCTGTATTGTATAGTCACAAAATGTGGAGTAACTCCTCAGAAAATATTAAGCACTTTCAGTTATTATTATTGTCATATTGATCATCTAATTATCCAAAGATATTTCTCAATTCAGTTCAATTAAAAGCTGTTGTTCACATACTTTCTAGATAATCGTTTAATGCACAGACTATAAACCAGTCTGGGTGGGTGGTATTGTAATATGCTATAATAATTGCTCTATTCCAACAACTGGAATGACTGGATAAATTATTTGAAGTCATACAGCATTCAAGAAGGAGAATTAAGAGACAGAACCAGGTTGACCTAGCTCCTCTCTAAACTATCCAATGGACTCACCTGATAATTTACAAAGCCCATCGATTTACCTTTTCTCCATTTGATACTTATAAAAGTCTGTGAAGAGACTGGAGTGTGGGCTCAGCAGTTATGGTGCTTGCCCGGCATGCATGAAGATGTGTATTCAAACCCCAGCACTGCATACAGAATGAGTGTTGGATCTGCAAAGGCTACATGAAAAACTAAATAAAATTGATTCTTTCTCTCTTTCTCACCGTCAAGAGTGAGTCTCTTAAATAAATAAATAAATGCCTGTAAAGTTGAAGTGGATTGTGCTCATTTCACATATGAATAAACAGAGGCTCAGAGAATTAGAATAGTCAGTCCCAGCTGGCTCATCAAAGATTAAATAAAATTATGATTTTTGAAATTATGAATGTAGTGTCACAGATTTTCTGTCTCTACAGGTAAAGATTTTCCTCAGGACTGCTTCACAGTAAATGAATAGCAAATTTTCATATTTATAAACTGAGGATCTATATACTGATCTTTTCATAACCTCAGTGCAGAAAATTGATCACTGACAGCATTTATTTTATTTGTTTATTTCTGTTGTGCAAAAGGACTATGTTGAACATTTTGCTATTTATTAATAGTTTATTTTGTGTAAATTCTAGGATGATGGACATTTTATTTCTGATGGTGATTCAAGTCAACCATATTAACTACTTTGAAGAAAAAGATGCAACAATATTGGGATGGAGAAATATTTTTATTGTACATTTGTGTAGTTTATATCTTACGTGGAGAGGACAAGATTTTTTTTTCTTTTTTCAGAAGATGACCATTTCCAGTATGTTTACAATGAAGAAAACTGCAAGTTTGTGAGATGTCATATCCTGGACACTACAGGTGTTAAACATTTTAAGGTCAACATTTCAAAGAAATGTCTAAATTTCTATGCCCAATAGCACTTGCGTATGTTTTCTCATGCCCTTAAATTAGCCATGCATGCAGAAAAATGCATGTGCAAACCATATGGCAAGAGATTTACATGTCACTTCCAAGAATCTCTCATTACAAGGGTCTGGGTTGCACATAAGCAAAATTACAGTTGCAGTGCATTAGGACTCAGAATCTCAAATGTTTGATTAAGCCCAAGCATTGAATTTAATTTTAGAATAAAAGTGTGGATGCTAAGGACACCTAAGTGACTCTTTCATATAGAACATTAGGTACAGAAGCAAGAGTGTTTACTCTTTGGGGAATCATGTATTAAAGAAAATCTCAATGTCCTTCCTCCCCAAAACTATCTTAGGCAATAATAAAACTGCCACAGAGAAAAAGAAAACAGTAAGTTAGTTGACTTACCATTTCTTTTTTTCTTTTTTTAAAGAGAGAGGGACAGTGAGAGAGAGAGAGAGAATCAATTTTTATTTAGATTTTCATGTGGCTTTCATTGCTCTGAGACTTTGTTGCGTACATGGTGCTGGGGTCAGAACTTGCATACTGGCACATGCAAGCCTCGGCTCTGGTCCCTTGACTTACTATTTCTAATAGAAGTAAGTGGAAATCACATCCCAGGAAGAAGTACAACTGTGGGAAGATGGTCTTGGTTTTCTTTCAGGCTCTGTGCTTTCCTCTTTGCCACAGGCCTTACTACATCCTGTGGTGTTAAACCTTGTACAGTGTACCTGTCTAGGTTGCCAGCCTAGCTCTTACCAATATTTGAGTTTACAATACCTTTGGATGACCAGGCTTGTGGTCCTTACCCTCCTTTATCTCCCATGCATTATTCTGCTAAATTAGTTTGGCTTAAGTGTCTCACCTAGAATCAGTTAGTCCTGATGCTTTATAATCTCTTGATTTTATGCAAACATGTAATGTCTCATTATAAGTTTCCTAAATGACTCCTATTATTGCTTGAAGGGAAGTATCTTTTTAAGTTTAATATTTTAACATATTTCCATCGTCTTTCCATTTTATTAAACATTTCATATAAAATGTATTAGTCACTGACATTTCTTAAGTGTATAACCTGGTTGACCATTGTGTCTGGGATGAGAGATGGGTATGAATTTTAAGTAGCATGGTCAAGAAGGCTGTGGTGAACAGATGATACTGGAGCAGTTACTGGATGAGGAAATTAGCCATGGCTTTTTGGAGAATAAATGTTTCAGAAAGAAGCAGCAGCGTGAGAGAAGGTCAGAGGGCGTAACAAGCCTGATGTAACCAGGAACAGTGTCTGCAACACAGTAAGTGAGGGGATGGGGAGAAAGAGCAAGCCAGGAGGTACGGTGTGTTCAGGTGGCAGGTTGTACAGGACTTTGACATAGGTCACTGTAAAAATTTTGGTTTTTACTTAAATTGAGATAAATTTCCAAGTTCAGTGAACAGGATTGACATAAATTTAATTATAGCATGAAGAGATCACTTTAGTTTCTTCGTTGAGATTTGAGTGTGGTGCAAGAAGACCTGATGGGGGCTGCTGTCACTCAGGTGACAGATGATGGTGGATCAGACAGGCAGTTGTGGAGGTGGTGGGAAGTGGTCAAACTTGGATATTCTTAGAATGTAGAGTCAGCAAGTTGTTGAAACATCAAATTCAATGTTAACATCAGGGGGATTCAAGTTTACCCTGAGTAACTGAGCCAGTTTTATGGATAGAACAGTTGTTAGTTTAAATAGAAAAAGGTGGTAAATGGACTGGTTTTTGGTACAAGAATTAGGACTTTGATTTTAGACGTCCGGGATTTGAAATGCCCATTTGGCTTAGAAGTATAAATGAATGGGTTGCATTATGAATTCACATGTTTTGGGTTTGGGAGAGAAGTCCTGGATGGTGATATGTAGTACTCATGTTTATTCTCATATTTTATTCCATTTTATCTATGTGTGGGTAATTTCCTAAAATTTTTATTTCAATTTATTCATTTTTCCTTCATAAGTATTTCACTAACAGTTGAACCATGTAGAATAATTTTCATTTCAATTACTATTTTAATATCTTTGTGGATACTTTGTACTTGTAGCTTTTCTTGTTTCATAGTTTTTCTATTCTGGTTTTAACAGAGTCAATGTCTTTATATATTGTTTTACATATAAAGCATATTAATTTTCAATATCATTTCATACTGGCCTATTTACTTCAGGTCTTGGATGCAAATTTTTCATTTTATAAAATCTGAGACTGTATTGAGCTTTCTCATATTTTATAATTTTACTTAAAATTCATCTTTCTGAACATTTTCTTTCCTTAAGAGCCTTTGAATGTCATGGATAATAAAAATCTTCCTGTGAGTTAATATTTGGTATACTTATAGGTGAGGTTCATTTTTTATTTTTCCAATTCTAATCCAGTTTTTATGTCACTGCCTTAATCTAGGCCAGCACATCAGGCTTGTTCTCATAAGCTGCTAGACTCAAGGTCCTGATTGGCTGAAGCAATTATATTTACACATTAACACATTGAATTCATTTCCCAATATGTCCATGGTTGGTGAGCAAAGTTTTGTGGAGTTTTTGAGCTGTCTTCACAGGTTTGGTGCAAATATCTTCTTGTTTATGATCTGTAAGAGGACTAGGGCAAGCTCATTTTCATGGAATCCCAGACCTCCATGCTAGATCACCCACAAAAGTGAAAATTCCCTCTTGAGAATATACTCATGTATCTTACAGTTCTTTGGTTTCTAAGGCTGTGAATATATATCATGGAAATCATACAGCCTATCTGAGGAAAATACCCAAGAAAGAATTATATAAATAGAACAAAGCAAATGAGTTAAAACAGTATCCTAAAGATGTGGTAAGAGGAAGGAAGGAAGTAATGTTACATTATTTCATAAATAGGTTCACATAGATAAATATTCATATATTATTTGGAAATTAGAAAGAAGATAGTAAATAAAGACTCTGAAGACAGAAGTATTGGGGACTCATGACCTCCAGAATGGCTGATCAAGGAGCTCACCAAATTCTATACACAAAACTTAATAATGAAAGTACAAAATTGTAAGAACAATTTCAGGATTCTGGAAATTGACTAAAGGAATGCAGTAAATTACAAAGCATTTATTCAAGAAAAACTACTGAAACTTGGTAATACTCATAGGAATCCATGCTGTTTTCACGTGAGGTTTCTCATCCTCCCCTCACCCCTCCTTCCCTACCCTCCCAGCTCCAGCAAAGATTATTCAGGGCAAATCCAGATTTCTAAGCTAAATCCCAAATGTTAACATGAATATGCATGGGTAAGTGATTTTAGACTTAATTTAAATTCTTAAAAATCTCTTTTACTTCTGCATCATCACATGTTTATAAAAAGTTAAGGTAAAATAAATATTCAAATTTAAAGATCTATTTTGACTACACCAAAGAGCTAACGGCAACAAAGAAAACTCATATTCTGTAAAGACCTTAATGACATGCTACGTATTTGTGGTTATATAAACTGTTAAAACCTAAAGCAGCCCTGGGAGGAAAATATTAATTGATATTGAAGGGTCAATCTGCTAGCTAGCACTAATTGAATATTTCCTATTTCTCAGCATTAGTTAGGCACAACAAGGGCTACAGAAAAACCTGACATTTGTCCCTAACCTATTGCTGAGTGGTTCTTTTGGTGTCCTTAACTGGGGTCACTCAGAAGGCTGAGGGCTGGCCTCAGCTGAGAAAATTATGATGGCTTGGGGTTTCTGTACGTGTGGTCTTTCCTCTTCCACACGGTTGAAGTGGCCTTCGTCACATGGTGGCAGTAATGTTTCCAGCAGAAGCTCAGTTGCTAATACTTATGTAGCCTCTGCTTGCATTGCATTTGCTGATGTCCCATTGATGAAAGCAAATCCCATGGGTGGAGGGAATCTCACAAAAATGTGGTTACAAGGTGTGATTCACTGGGTTCCATTTGGGTCACAATTTACCACAGTCCTGCTTCTGGCTCCAGTGATTCATGTCTTTTCCATACACAAAATGCACTCATCATATCCTAAGCACCCAGGGCTTCATCCAGTCATAGCATCAATTAAGAAGTTCATGATGTCACAAACCAAATCAGGCCTGGGTACAGATGAGGTATTCTGGGTGGAGCATTTCTTGATCCAAACAACCATGACCTAAACAATAAGGTCTTTGCTCCTCACAAACTTAACATACAACAGTGAATCAGAGAGAAGTGACAGCAATAGGCAACCCCATCAAAATGAGAAGAAGAGTCCAGTAATCACCTGACCTTAGTGATTCTCAAAGCTGGACACTTACTCATTATTGGAGATGCATGCACAGAGAACAGGAGATGCTCCTTGATCAAGCCATTCCTATTCCTGGGAAGTCATTCTCTAGATTATTGCTGTCTTTGCTTCTTCACTCTCATCTCTGAGAACTGAGTTCTGCTTGTGATAATTTTTCCTCCTCTTTCTTCTTTTTCAATAAGATATGTATTGCTACTGTGTGTTTTTCTCAGCCTACTGCCATTGCTAAGTTTGGGAGCCAGAAGCTTCTTTTCCATTTAAACTGTCTTTATCCTTTTTAGTTCCAACTGACGAAATCCCTCAAATACTTGGTCATCTCTCCATAAGTCAGAAGTTCACTTGAGGACCCCACAGCTACATGTATACTTATTTTGAAGACAGACCATTTTCTTTACCTACTACCACATACAACTGTTGAGTTAAAAGTTTTAAGGTATTTAGAAGCATTTGTGTGTAGATGGCAGTTTCTACAAAGCATCTCAAATTGTTTAGAAGTCCTAATAAATGCTCTTAAGCCATATCACTGATTTGACGATTACCTTGAAATTGATATTTCTTTCTTTCAGAACCTTCTTCTGGCTGTAGAGGCTGAATATGTGAAATAGTTTATATCTTCTAACCAAGCAATTTATAACTCATTTTCATGTTCTCTAAATTCACCTTGCAAAGTGAAATTCCTTTTTCATTGTTCCTCTTTCTCTTACATCACTCTATAACACATAGCTAATAAAACGTAATGAATAGTATAACATTTTTGGTTAGAATTCTTAACTAGATCCACCAGTTCATCTTTAAGTCATTAGACATAGTCTCTATTTTTCCAAATTACTACAAAAATCAGTCTGCGTTATTTCAATACTACAAAAAAACTTTCTAACTTCTAATAATATATTCTTCCCAAATCTTCCACTCACTGATCAGTCCCAAAATGAATACCATGAGTTTGGGGTTGTGTTTTAGCAGTCAGAGAATTAAAAAAAATTTTTATTAGTTCATTATAGTTTTACACAATGATGGGATTAGTTGTCATATATTCCTAGATGCATACAAATCAGCAATACAATTTGTTCAGTATCCACCTCCTGCCCCCTCTACCTCCCTCTGCCCATTCCTTGATCCCTTCTGAGTCCTATATTATTCTTAAAAAACCCAAATACAGTGACATAATTTTTATAGTTATGAAGAACATTTTTATACATATAACTGTAGTATATACAGAGACATTTATAACTGCTTGGAATGTACCTTGCTATGTCTCAGTTCCAATATTTTCCCTTCTCCTGCTTTTGTATCATCCCTTGTTATTCTTCAAAATATTTGACAATAGGATTCAACATTTACGTTTTTGTACAGGTATGCAGCACAGCTTGTTCAAATATCTTATGAAATATCTTGCAACTGTATCTCATAAATACTAACATTTTGCATTTTTGTTCTGTGAATCTAATACATGAGTTTGTCTACTTTCCTCCCAAGCTTGGGTTTAGGTCCAGCCTCCACAAATGAGGGATACCATTCAGCCCTTGGCTCTCTCTGTTTGACTAACTTCACTCAGCATGATTTCTTCCAATGCCATCCATTTACCTTTAATAGATGCAATATAGTTGTTTCTAATATCTGAGTAGAACTCCATTGTTTGTGTGTGTGTAGATATATTTCCTTTCAGAAAGTCTTGGAAAATTCTGGTTTAAGAAACTAATTCTGATTTAACATAGACTATTTCCCATAGACTACCTTGTAATAGAAACACATTTTAACTTGTTTTTCAGATTGTTCTTTCTGTCCCCAAATTGTCTCTCCTAATATCAGTACTTGGAATCTCTATTTAGTTAACAGTATCTAACAGGAATAATGGGTGCTCTGGATTATGTAAGAAGCATGAAATTTCTTACAATGTTGTTCTTAACATATTTGAGGTTCATTTTCTCCTTTTCCATGTAACAAGTATGATGATAGTCCCTATCTCAAGTGATCATTGTAAAAATAAAAATAGTATTTCTGAATGCGCAACACAGAGCAAGGTTCAGAGTAGGTTCCATTACATGGAAATTACATTAAGTGTTAACACGAAGACATCATGATAGCAACTGGTGCATACCAACTCTTATTCTTTAGTTGGCTTCTAAAAGAGGTAGAATTTGACCAAGGTCTTGAACTAGAGTTCAATATAGAGAAAACAGAAAAGGCAAATGAAACAAAAGGTTTGGATATAAGAATTAGATTTTTTACTGAATCAATATATATGGTCACAAAAATGGACATTTGGAAAATTTTTACCATATAGGAATTTTTGTGATAGTGGCACTAGCACAAAATTTGTCAGATGTGCCTGACGGTTATTGATTCACATTTCTACTGGGATTGACATCCACATATTGCTTTAGGTACTATTTTCCTCCTGATTCAGTGTAGTCTTTATTGGAATCTCAGTCAAGGATGGGGATGTTCCCCAGGTGAGGACACCCTGAATCAATCAATCTCTCCTTTTCACTTTTGTTCTTTTATCTCTCAATCTCCATCTCTCCCTCCGATTCTCTCCTCCTTCCTTTCCTAAAATTTGAATTTTGTTATAGTAAGAAAGAATAGACAACAGTTGGAGTGTTGCTTGTTTGTAGGCTGTATATAGGTTTGAGAACAGCAAGAAAACTATTTTCAGAATTCAGAATATCGATTATCTAAAGGGAAAAGTGGGTGGATTATAATTAGGAAAGACTGCATTTAATACATTCAAAGTATGGATGGTCTATTTCTTCACCTTAGTGGATACTGTATTTGCTTAGAAATTGTTTGTAAAGTGAAGTATTTATGACTTATGCCTAATTTTGCATGTATTTTATTTTTCATGCTTTAAACACAAAGTTATTACTCAATTTTTGATAATAAATACTATTTGGAATAAACAGTTCATCAGTTCATAAGTTTCTGCTTCATAACTCTCTAGATTCTTTTTGATTTCTGTCTTGTTCTAAAATCTGTCAATCTTATTTCTTTAGGTTCAATACCATCATCTTCCTCAAATTATTATTATTATTTTTTTATGGTTCAGGTTTGCTTTAGGTAGTGCCCAACTCCAAAAGGTTTACATGTTAGGTGGTTTGTTTGCAGGGGGTACTGGTATTGGGAGGAGGTGGTGGAACTATTTTTCCTTTTCTTTAGGAATACATGACATAAGAATATAAAATGGCATAATTATAAAAGCTTGAAATTTAACTTGTTCTAATTCAGCCTCCAGTTTTCCCCTCCCTCCTACCGCCTGCTTTTTTAATATACATGATAATAGGATATATGAAGACATACTTGGAATGCATTTTGTTTTAACTCAGTTCCCTCTATTTCCCTTTCCCCTCCCTTCCTTCCACCTCCAACTTGCTAACAACAATGACAATACGTAACCAAGAATTTTATCTGTTATTAAAGCACACAATAGTTGTCCGCCAAGGTCTTCACAGCTTTTGTGTTAGGGACCAAGGTTATGAAAATCTATTGCTACTAATTGATGGCAAGAACACAATTAATTGAGAGAAAATACAGTGCGATGGGAAGGTTAAAGAGCGCTTATAATTACATAGAGTGAACAGAGAGTGTGCCAAAGAAATATAGGATGTGGTAGTTATAAGGAAGGAGTAGTAAAGGTGGAATTGACACAATTAAGGAAGAGCAACAGGGTTTGGTATTTATCTGGAGAGCAAGAGAAAGGGCAAAGCAAGAGAAACAGACAAAGGGAAGAGCATACAAAACAAGATGAAGGTATAATGAACTAAATTGCTTATCCTGAGAAGGCAGAACAGGAGAAAATAGCTATATTTCTTTTAAAGAAAAAAAAATAAGAATGGAAAAAAAAAAAGGAAAAACCCAACACCAATATATATATAAACCACTCAGAACAACAAAAGCACCTGTTGCATTAAACCAAATAGAAGAGACGATATGTGGAATGAGAAAGAGGATGGAGAAGGAAAAGATAAAGAAGAAAAAGAAAAAAGAAAAGAAAGAATCTTGAAAGAGTGAGAAATTGTGCCTTTTGAGGTGACAGAACTGTCAATGAGAGTAGATAGTCCTTTTGTGTCCCCACTTTCTTTCAATTTGTTCTTGAGTGTGCTTCGGGGCAAGGATTGAGAAGTGGAGAGTTTTTCCTCTTTATTTGTGTTCTTTACCCTGCTGTTAGTTTGAGATCAGGTGGAAGGTGAAGCACTGTCAGCTGAGATCAGTCTGCATCTCCAGGGTGCGAAGTTCTATGGGTGGAGCCCTGGTGGCTTGAGCTTGGGTTTGATAGGACCTCTGGATCTTTGGTGGGAGGTGTCTGGTCCATCACTGACAGAACAGATCAAATCCAGTGCTCAGCCATTGGGTATATCCGTTGGAAGTCTGGTTTCCAAAAGTCATCCTAGGACTTTGCTGGCAAGGTGGGGGTATCAGTAGCTCCCCGACTTTGCAGTCTACAAAGTCCCTTTAGACTGTTTGGACTTATTTCCTTTCATGTATTTTCACCTGCTCCTGTTCAGGTTCGCAACAGGTCCCAACTAGTCACATGAACCACCAGGTTCAATGGTGGTAACAAACAGGGCTCCCCTGGACTTTTGCAACTGGAATCTCCCTGGGTAAGACGTTGGCTGTGCCGGTGTGCAGCGTACACACCCTGGTGCGCTGCAAGTGCCTTCCCACGCTGTTTCTGCTTAGATCTCTCCGCAGAAGATGGTTGTCATCTCGGCTCTTCTGCAATTAGCTGTGAAGCACGGGACCCTTTCATGAACGGGTGTACTGAGCCAAGGACAGGATGCCTCTCTGATCCCGAGGAATTCTGTTGGATCAGTGTTTTGCTTTCCTTCGCGGGTTCCCCTACCCGCTGGCATTGCTGCTGGGACCGGAGCTGCTGCCACTGCTTCAGCACTGGCTGAGTCAGGCTGGAGCTCCTTCCTTTTCAGTCAATGTATTCAAATTTCTTAACTTTTAAGACCCACTGACTGTCCCACATTTAGGATTGGTGAAATCTGTTCTTCATCCACTTCATAAAGTCTCAAAATTCCTGTAGTATTGGAAGAGCGGTTAGGGATGCAAGCTCTTCCTATCAGCCATCCTTGCCAAGTCTCAAATTAAACTTTTATTTTGTGAAATTTACTTTGAATTGACTTCTTTCTTTCTTTTTTTCTTTGTACTTTAGATTGGACCCTATTGTGCTTCATCACTGAGCCACATCCCCAGCCCTTTTTCTTATTTTTTATTTTGAGACAGGGTCTCACTAAATTGCTTAGGGCCTCGCTAAGTTGCTGATGCTAGTCTTAAATTTGTGATCCTCCTGCCTGAGGCTTCCCATTCACTGGGATTACCTGCATGCACCACCACCCTGGCTCTGAATTGACTTCTATTGTAGGTTGAGCAACTCTAATCAGAAAATTCAAAATAGAAAATGCTCTGAAATCTGAAACTCTGTGGTCACTGACATGACACTCAAAATGTTTCAAGTTTTGGAGCATTTCAGGTTTTTGATTTTGCATTAGGGATGCTAAACTGGGAAAGTCTGTGCAAATGTTATATAATATGAAGATATCCAAAATCCAAAGCACTTGTGGTCCTATGCATTTTCATATAAGGTATAATACATAATGGTAATCTAAGAACTCTGTGCAGTTTACAAAATGAAACTGAAATATATATTTCCAGGAGGCAATGTTGATATCTTTCTATGTATGTTTCACAAATTCCTTGTTTTATTGCTATATAATAATTATGAGATTTTTTAAAGTACAAATAATTTTTCATATCTATATATATCAGGATTTTTAAGTGAGGATTTTTATATTGATTAATGATAAAGATTAAATTAGGATTTTTTATATTCATTACCTTAAAATTTAATCATTGTGCGAGAATATTCAAACTCATCTGTTATAGGTTTTTTGAAATATACATTCTTTAAAGTAGTCACCATAATGTACAATAGAGCACCAGAACCCATTGACCAATCCTTCATCATCCCTATTCTTCCTACCCTCTTTAGCCATGTAGGTTTTAAAATTTTTGTAGAAGCTAATGTGACATCCAGGAGTTTGCTGAAATTTCAGAATTCTAGAGCACCTTTTCTACTTCCAGTATAGATATAATCAAATCTTCACCTATGTCTTGTCAGAGCTTGGATCCTTTCAGGACTATGGGTTGCAATGAGGATGTAGAAGAAAGATTCTATTCTTAAGAGCATATTGAAAGATGCACTTATATTGTGACTATTTTGTTTTCTGTGTTCTTTTTCTTATATTACTATTTAATTGAGGGCAAATAATGTCAACTCATTAACTTTTGTACGTGTAGTACCTATTTCAATGTTTGACTCTATTAACAGATCAGTAAGTATTTTTTTGAACTGATTTGTTTCCCAGAGTTCCTTCTGAAGGATCAGTAGGTGTGCAGGGACATTTGCTCTGTGAATACTTAGAGAAACAATGCAGTATTAGGTTCATACCTCCTCAAAAAAATAGTAGATAATTGATACCACTTTTAAGAAGGCATAATTAACATTGGGTGTAATAATTCATGCACATGTCACATTCATCGTTATTCTTGACATGGAATAAAAATTTGGCATAGGCAAGTGTAATAGAATAATGCAATATGCTTGCTTACATATTTAATGGTAATTATATATTTAAACATATTTACATATGTTTGGAGTCAGTAGTTCAACATTAAGCACCCTGAGGTTGCATGACAAAGTACTGAAACCTGGAACTCCTAAGCATTTTATTCCAAGGCCAGTAGAATTTTCTATGTCAATTTTTCTGTTAATATTCTAATTGCACCTAACCTGGAACCATAGAGCTTTTTAGAAAATCTGCTTCTCTAAGGAAATTACTTCAGGCTTTGTGAGGGTTGTTAGATGACAAAATAAGCTTTCTGTTCCTGTTATTACCTTAATCTACTTTGGTTGCCTAGCATTCTTTGATGAGTTTGAAAGCAGAAGATTTCTGAGAAACCTTTACATTTATTCCAGGGGAATTTAATGTGCAATCATGCTTCTTTCTTGATTTAATTAACGCAGAACATTAAGTTAATGAGGTTAAATCCATGACTTTAATTGCCAAATATTCTGGACTAAGCTCCAAATCCAGAAAAATCAATGCAATAAGATGAATAGCAAGCACGCTAGACAAAGAAAGATAGAATTTAAATTGAAATTTTATTTTTCTACTAAGTTACTGTGTAATCTTAGGCAAGGTAACCTCTTAGGTTAAAAAGTGAAAAATTGTTATTAATTCCATCTGAACTAACTCTTAGTAGTGTTGTGAAGACTGAATTTAATAATACATGAAGTTATGTTAAACTATAAAACATATTGAATGCGTTTAATGTATTTTATTATCATTACTAAGGCATGGATAGAAGCCTGTCACTTTGATAAAAATAATTAATCACAAAAATTTTTGCAGAGTATCATCTTTCATTTATCTGTGAGCTATATAAATTACTAACATTTTAATTTAAAATTTACTGAGAAGTTCCAGAATTTTGAACAAGTAATATTTCTAAATATAGCACTTTATGAGTCGTATTTATGATCAACTGTCAAATAGCTATTAAAGAATCTGAGGACCATTTTGGGAAATGTACAAGAAGTGGATTTTCCAATTTACAGTTCTAGGCTTGAAGGAAAATACATCAGATTCTAAGTATCTTAGTGTTGATCCACTTATTATTTATTATATTTTAGAGAAATTTTAATGCAGCAGAAAAGTGCGAAGAATAATGTGAACAGCCACCTGCTTTCCAACTGTCATAGTACTGATTTTTATCTTTCAAAAATCATTCTAAGTGAAATTGTACCCAGATCAGGAAATATAACTTCAGTTGCCATCCGAGGAACCATCTATAGTTTTCATTCCAGTAACAGTGCTGTGCCTCCTGCCATAAGCCACCACTATCCCTGCATTTAGAGAATTTACTTCCTTCTGATTTTCTTTTGTATAGCTTTGTCATTCAAATATCCCCCTATCATATATTCTTGCCCCTGATTATAATACCACTGAAACCTTTGGGTATTAGTTGTTCATCTCTTCTTCTTACATCATGGGGTTTTGTGGATACACCTTGACACCTAAATTTACTGTAAATGGTTTCTACCGATTTTTATTTTGCCATCTAGATGCCCCGCCTGTTTTTATGTGGACATTCTGAAAGACTGAAGAACTTGCTAGCATGGCTGCTGCCATCCTTTCAGATAGCTATTCTCATTTTGTTGTCTTTCCCTCTAGAGCTTTTCCTCCTGCTCAAAATGAAGCACTGCAGTTCACCTTCCCTTTTCTTCTTCCCAGTGATAGTCATCATTTTAAAAGTTTTAAATTATATGAGTACCTTTAAATAACTATGATATTGTTTTATATGAACATTTTTCAATTTTATAAAACTGACATACCATTCATGTTTTGAATTTTGGTTTATTCACTTAACTAGTAGCTTTTGAAGTCTAAATTTCCTTCTATAGATATTTGGCATTCTTCTGAGTGAACATGTATGATTTTGTTTATTCAGTCTCCTACTGATGGACATTTGGATTACTTTCAATTCTGCACATTGACAAACAATGTAATATCTTCTTGTGCAGATGTCTACGAATGTAATGTTTTTAAATGGAACTGTCGGGTGTGGTTCTTGCACTTGTCAATTTTACTAGTTGCTCCTTCATGACTGCTTCAACTAACACTCTCATCAGCCAATCCCATGAGGGCCAATTGCTTCACATTTTCACAAAATGATTTTATTTGACTTTCAAGTTTTGGCCAATCCAGTCAATGAACAATTAAAGTACTGATCCTCAAATTGTCATTTCTCCATTTGCTCAAGATATTAAAATTATATTTAAAAAGTTTCTTATATCTATGTTTAGAACAAGGGGTATAAAATTTTTGTCATTTTTAAAATCTTTTGTTTTATATTGATGACTCTTTTTAGCATTTCTTTCATTCAACTTGGACAGGTTTCCACTATCTAATGATAATTCCTTCCTTCCTTCCTTCCTTCCTTCCTTCCTTCCTTCCTTCCTTCCTTCCTTCATCTTTCCTTTCTTCCTTTTCTCCCTCATCTTCTCCTCTCTCTCTCTCTGTCTCTCTCTCTCTCTCTCTCATGAAGTTGCCTAGGCTGACCTCAAACTTGCCACTCTCCTACTTTAATCTCCTAAGTAGCTGGGATTACAGGTGTGCAATATTGAATCCAGCTGTTAGATTCTTTTTTTGTAAGAGTTGGTATCTTTCATTCATTTTGAAAACTCTGAGTCATCATCTGTGTGCACGTATCTATGTGTGTTCCTCTCCCGCAAATGTCACTGTCCCTATGTGAGGCTTTCATCTTGCCTACCTGGCCTCCTTTGCTCTCCTTTCCGTTCTATCTGTTTCTCAGTGCTTCAGTTTCAACATTTCTAGTTATCTGGTTTGAGTTCACTAATCCTCTCTTCCACTACATTTGCCTGATGTTAAACTAATACATTTACAATTACTAGTAAATTAATTCTTAATTTCAGCTATTTCATTTTGAGCAATACAACATTCACTTAGTCTTAAAATTAATACAACTTTTCTTGGTTGAAATTCTGCAGTTTTTCATCCACTGAATAGCATGTTTTTCTATATAGCTTTGACTACTAATTCCAGTAATCCAAAATCTGAACCATATGGATCTGTTTCTGTGATCCAGTTTTTTCCTTGAGCAGAGGTCACATTTTCTGTCACTTTGAGTTTCCAATAAACTTTTGTTGCACACTTGGCATTGTATGTAAAAAGTATTGGCAACTCCAGTGGATACTGCATTCTCCAGGGAGAGTTCTTCCTTTCCTCTGTTATCCAGATAGGACAAGGGACTCGTCTTTTTATGGCAACACGTGCTTCAGATGAATTAGGGCTGTGTCAGAGTTGAGGAAGTCAATATTTCTCTGACCTGTAGAAAATCAGCTCCCTGGGTTTTGACCAACAGAGAGATAAGACTTTGCCTGTACAATCCTGAAGGACCATGGGAGAGTCACTTTTTTCTGTCAGAGGTTTTGAAATCAGCCCTTCAACCTCCTACCCCATTTCCATCAATATCTGCAGTTATCTAGAAGGTAATTTTGACTCAGTGTTGGAAATAGGTCCCCCCACTGTAATAAGATTTTGTCTCATAAATATCAGGAAGCTGTGAAATTTTATATAGCATTTTTAAGAAGAACTTCCTATTTTCCAATATCAAGAACTCCAACAATTTATTTTTTCTCAAATAAAGTCCTCTGTCTAGGCCAAGCTTTATCCTCAGCATGTACCCAAATTCACAAAGACCTCTGGGAAGAAAATGAGCTAATATAGGAAAGGCATTTTTCTTATTGCTTCTCAGATATTTTGAAATATTCTTTAAAGTTCATTTTTGTTTTATTTTGTTTCAGCAGGGATATTGACTTCCCATGGCCTACTTTGTCCTATGAGAATGCAGAAATCTTTTGTCATTTCTTTTTCACTGAAAATATTCTTTCCCACATGCCATCAGTCTGTTTATTGGACTAGATTCATGAATGTCTCATTTCATGGTTTGTAACTTGGTATTTACCATGCGAAATTGTTGAAAAAAATACTACTAAAAATATAAATCTACTAGGAGAACAATTTTTCATGGTAAATACTGCAACTATTTCCATTTAACAGATAAGGGAATTGAAGAAAAAAAGTTAATAATTTTCCTATAGGGATTTTTCACATGGGGGTCTAAGAACCAGTTTCCATGAATAGATTTCAAAGTATACAAAATTTGGACTGGAAAAAAATTTGTGTTTATTTTCACTAAACTAATACTGAATTTTAACACTTCAACAATTGTAAATAGAGGTAGCAAAACATAGTAATCTTTACATTTATCTTAATTAAGCCTCTGTAAAAGAATTTAGATAATTTTAATCACTTTTCAAATATTGCAGATATATCAAAATAACATTGATGCTCCCTGGCTTTTTGAAAATATGACAGAAATCAGATTCTTACAGACTTTACTATTTATTGCATTCATAAGAGGGAAATGTTTATTTTTATTATATACTTAATATTAGACTGTATTTCAACATAATTGTTACTACAGTACTATGTACTAAGGATTGCTGTATTCATTTTATCCATGTTAAAACACTATTAAAATATAATGCATATACTTCACTACAAACAACCAGAAATAGCTGCAATACATTTCATTAATTTTGATCTATGAGAGTGGTAGTGTTGGTATAGAACTGACTTGTGAAATGATTAAGAACTAGGCTTTTTTTGGTGAGAAGATCCTGGGTTAATATTTCAATATGTTTGTATTTTGCTCCTTGACATTGTATTTTGCCAAAATGAATCCATGTAATCTAAATTTCCTAATTTACTATTAAATAACAATTCATATTTTTATTTGTTGCATTTTACAACTCTGCTGCAGTTATTTATCTATTTTTATATTTATAGTCTTTATTTTTCGAGTATTTAATTTGTTGAACATATGAAATTGTGAATATTTAAATGACATCCTGATGTTTTGATACACCCTGCAAAACTATTCCTGCATTCCCGCTATTTACTGTGTCACCTGACAGTTGCCATTGACATACTCTTTAGTACGTGTTGCTCCATTGCTCCTTTCCTTCAGTACATGGAAACCACCATCATACTACTTGTTTCTATGAGTTTACCTATTCTTCTGTTTCATTTTTTTAGTTGATTATTTCTGCTTTACATGTTTGATGATGTCAGTTACCTAACTTCTTGATCTTTTCAAAGATCTCACTTTGGTTTTCTTAATTTTCTATAAATGTGCTCCTTTCATTTTGTCCCTATCTTCATTTAGTTTGTTTTTCAAACTTCTTGAATATGAATCACAATTTTTACTTCCATCCATTCTTTTGTCTGTTCCATCATTATAGTTTTAACACTCTAAAATTAGACTAAGCAATGTGCTGTGCACATTGCATTCTTAATCATACAATTCATTTTCCTGTAAATGCTGCCAAGGATTGTTCACAGTGCTTGGACTTGATTTTGACAATCTTTCAAAACAATTTCTTGCTAGAATTTATCCAGATATAAATACTTTGGGGATAGCTATAAAATTTATATTTATCCATATCTATCTACCTATGAATTAAAAGTCATGGAAATGAAGAATTAAAATATGATAATGAATAGTTAATAGATTTTCCCATTTTGCTGAGATGATGTCTCTGGCCACAGGTCTCCTTTGGTCAAACCATCTGGGCTTAATGTCTAAGTTCAGAGAGTTACATCATTGACAGAAAGAAACAGGAAATAAATTTGAGCAACATCTGTTTTCCTTCTTAGATGAGTTTGTCTATTTGAACCTCATCCTTTGCAGCTGTTTTCCCTTTTGTTTTATAAATTTTATAATTTCCTGGTTCTCATCATTCCTCTAACCTCTGCAACACTGGATGGTGACATGGAAAACTCCCTAGACTCCTTGGTCAGTTTATTTGACTATGAGTACCTAATCCCAGATATCATTATGATGGATGCACAAATTCTATTAGAGTCTCCATAAAGTCAGCACAGGTCCAGATCATATGAAGTATGGTACATGATAGTACATAAACTATGTCATATGATCAGAATGTATTGTAAAGTTCACGTCTTTGCTCATCCAAACTATGGTCTTCTCCACTTTGCCAAAACAACACAGCAAAAGCTCTCAGTAGCATTGAAGAAACAATATTTTGCTATCATGTCCATTTCTGTAATTTTCCTTTTAAGGAATCAGAGAGAGAGAGAGAGAGAGAGAGAGTTAGAGAGAGAGAGAGAGAGAGAGAGAGAAGAGAATCAATTATTTATTTTTTCATCTGGTTTTTGTTTTTCTGACACTTAATTGTGTATGTGGTGCTGGGGTTCAAACCTGAGTTCTCTCACATGCCAGGCAAGTGCTCTACCACTGAGCCACTGCTCCAGCCCTCATTTCTGTACTTTCTAAAGTGTACTTTTTGTTCACGCAAAGCTATTGTCATGAGCTTTGCAAGTGTCCATGTTTCATGTTTGTCTTTTCATAAGTAGAGTTCCAGGTACAATGTGAAGGATGAGAGATGAGATTGAGGGTATTCGTAGCTATGTTTTCATGGCTACCTGGTACTGTCCACTGCTCTTCCACACGTTTCAAAGGGCATGTTGAGAATGTTATTTCTCCTGTCCCTTGTGTCTTATGTGACTCTTCCTAGTGCTTGATGACATTTTCTTACATTTTTTCCTGATTGCTTAGTGCACTCCTCATATTTGTCCCCTAAATCATGAACTACTTGAAATATTTATAGTGATGAGAATAATGCTGACAGTGGGTTCTTATCAGTCCTCTGGGGGGAGAAATGATGGTGTAAGTTAAATTGTCTTCACTGGCAAGATAGAAATATCAGAATTTCAGTTAATATGATTCAAATGCCAGAGTCTAGACTGTCTCAGTCGCTGTTGCTTTAGGAGCCGAAAATATAGTAGGAGAGCTAGAGCCCAGAGCCCAGTGCTCACTGAATTCTCAGATGCAATCTCGGTGCTCAAGGGCTCCCTCTCCTCGAGGAGTCATGCAGAAACTTGGTTTGACACACTGTCTTTTATCTTTTGCTTTTATAAAAGTCCTTCTGAGTTTCATTTAACTAGGACATTGTTTGGGGGCACTAGTGCCAAGATTTCATTTTGCAGTAATATTTGCAGTACTACTTTGGATATTTTATATATTAGGAAATAGCAAATAATCTATTTCTCTGGGTGGGAAACAAGTGTGGATGGTAAAATACACCATGAGTAAGGAGTCAAGTCTTTTTCTGCAATAAGCATGCACATTCACCGTGACTGTTTCTTTTTTTAAAAATAATTTTAATTGACAAAAATTCTTATAATTATTTCTTATATACAACATATTGTTTGGAGAGATATATATATATATATGTATATATATATATATTGAATGACTAAATCGAACTGATTAACATATATATTATCTCCCATACTTATCTTTTTATTTTTTATTAAGGAATTGAGTTATTGTACAATCATAAATGCATTTAAAGTAACAATAACTTTTAACTCTTAAACCAGAATTATCCCCTAGATCCCTCCTCATTCTCTCTCCCACTTCCCTCCCCCACCTACCCTATCCCCCCAAGTACATATCTATGATTGCCTGAGATTATTTGTTACTATGACTTTGTTGAGTCTAACACATGAGATTAACTACTTTTCACACAGGCCTGGGTTTCCATACTTATCTTTTCGTGGCAAGAACACTTAAGATCTATTTTCTTAGTACATTTCAAGAATACAACATATTGTTATTAACTATTGTTGCTCTCTTACAAAATATATTTAACTTTTTTCTTTATTCAGCATTATATTCGTGCAGCAATCTTATATTTGGTGATATATATGTCAGGAACTATGTTACACAAGGACATTTCAGAATTTACTGGTTAAGGGAAAATCACAGTTTATAAGAGAAGTGTGACAGCTTAGACATAGGGAAAGAGAGGCAAACATAAATGTATTAAGAAGGAGAGGAAGAACTGCCTATGTACTTCTCTTTTTTCTTATTTTCGAATTTCACAAGGTGAAGATTGAGGATAACTGAAAAATTTAATTAAATCCTCCTAGAATGATCAATCTTGAGCGCTGCTGAGAAGAGAAGCTGTGATGAGTAATATATTTCCTTCTTATATTGCTCAAATTCAAGGAGGACTAGAAAAAAAGCCCAATGTATAAGAATGTAGTAGGGGGTTAACTGATGCCAAAGAAATGGAGAGGAGCCTTGATATCCATAAAAATAACTCCAAATCGGAGTTTCCCTGCTGAGGGTCTTGTGTTTAATATAACAGGTTCAATAGCCAAAGAACTCCATAAGCTTTTATTTCCTGTTAATGAGACATCAAAAAGTTAAATTCAGGCTGGATGATTGAATCCCAGACTGAACCATAGCTCCTGTTGCTCCTAGTCACTACCTGCTATTCTACTAAGGGAATTATGTCACTGACTACCCTTCAGCCTCCTGGTTGCTCCTCCAAGCAGAGCACTCTAGACCTGGGCACATCTGTGAGATGGAAGTTGAACAAATACTGAGGGTGATGCCCTACTTCTGGTTAGAGGTGAGGATGCACAGAAGGGAAGCGACTTTTAGAAAAAGGCACATAGATAAGGAATCCTCAGATCTTAGGGTGAGGGGGAGAGATTAAAATCCAGCGAATTCCTATAAGAGAATTTCTAAGTTCTTAAAAGCTTTCACTTTGGGGCTCTAGTAGGAGTCAAAATTAATAATGGCTTTCTATTCCCCTTTGTATTGATAGTGGCCACGTGTACCATCTTATGCATCTAACAGACATACACACATTTGCCAATAGGCTTAGTTGTCTTAGGGAAACTGAGGATACAGGTTGGCAGCACTAAGAGAGGTTCTGTCCCATCCCACCACCTTCAGTGCAGAGAAAGTGCCATCCTATTTAGAGGGCTGTGGATTGCTCTTGGTGGGTGAGTGAGGAGTCACCAATGGTAACAGGAAAGGAACCCATAAAGTTGAGGAATGATGTTGTTCCTTAACCATTTTCTTATTTCTTTTCTTGAATTGTGGCTGGTTTTTGAAATGAGGAGAGGATGGTGGATATCTAGGTTATAAATTAGAAAAATTAGATTATTAGCACACATACTAGATATTTAAGAATCATTCATTATAATCATTAACATCATAACCCAATAGAGTAGTGAGATCTTTAAATAGTACTACAAAAGACATATTTTAAAAATAATCTTTAGAAACTAGAGTGGTAAGTACTGTTAAAAGCAATTCTTTTCTCTGGATGTCTTTAAAACATGCTATAGATTTTTACCTATGTAAAATGGTTTATGATTGGACATTAAAGCTGGATATGTGATGGATAGGAGGCACTTATAAGGTGCCTCACACTTACCCTGCTGTGTGATTAGATTTTTGTTTGAGGAAGCTCATTCTGGTGATAATAGAGTCAGGGATAATAATAGCCTGGTAGCAAAATTATGAATGGGACTCTGTAAGTTCTGTGTGACACTACATAAATTAAAATTTACATATTGAAGACATTAGTAATGGGAATGGATAGAACTGACATTTAGCAGAAAAATGTCATTATTTTTAAGCAAATGGTATAACAGTATGGATGATTCTTGTTTCTGGCTTGGAAAGTTACATGTGTGATAGTTCCACATTGAAAGAAAAAAAAGAGGAATAGATTTTAAGGAGAAGAGAACCTCTACCTAGGAGACATTGTAGACTAAGTCCTAATAAAGCACTTCTAGGAAAATGTCTCGTAGGCAGGTGCTTAGATGCAATCAGTCACCCCACATAGTAGCAACAGAACTCCTGGAACCACTCCTGTTTGCTGCCATGACTTTGGCAAATCATCTGGCTTGGAATTTTCATGAAAAAACATACTCCAAGACTTGAGATTCACTGGTTCTTCAGAGACAGAAGCTGTGGTAGAATGACTGAAAGGCAGAGAAGGCTGAGCCTGTTTCCATTAGTTCCTCATCCTTTGGGCTCTTCAACTGCCCAAAGCTTCTCTGCCAACCCCATTGTTAATGCTGGTGTCCATGAGTGACACAGAGAGAGATGTTATTAAGAGATTTTGGCAGAAAAGCAAGAACAGGATTTATCTGTATGTTTATTTTTTCCATATTTTTGTTGGTTCATTATAGCTACACACAATGGTAGAATTTGTTGTAACAAATTTGTACGTGCACACAATATAACAGTATAATTTGTCCTATATCAAGCAAAATAAGTTCGATACTTTGTCCCGCTTGCTTCTTCCTCAACAGGTATTGCCACTTTGACATTGGATTTTCCCATTATTCTCACCATTCCTTTTTCTCTCTCTCCTCTCACATGCATGTGCACACAGTGGTGAACACACTAGTTTAGAGTAGTCTTTTGTTTCATTCTTTCAATATTAGTTTCCCAGGAGATTCTCATTCTTTTAATGTTAGTTCCTCAGATCCATATTTCTATCTTATCTATGCAGTTTCTCCATGACTGATTTTAGAGGAAACAGCCAGCAGCCCCTTCCATTTGTCCATCTTGTTAGGATTCAAAGGTGTTATGAATCAGTAATGTTCATCCATTTGTAATGCTTCTGAAAGAATAGTCAGTGTGATCTTTTTTTGAAGTTCTGGCTTCTCATCCTCAGACTGATGTAATATTTACCATTCAGTGACACCTTCCCAGCTCTACTTCTGTAAAGTCTTAAAGTCTTAAAGCTAGAATTCTTGTTATCATTTGTAGAATGTCAATGACATTTAAATCAAAAGTTTCTTATGGTCCCAAATATTTCCATTTAAATAAATGGAAAAATCAATTTCTTTCCCTAGTCACCTTTAGTAAATTGGCACTTAAAATGACACTGTAGATACATGTTTATTAAAAATATTTTTTAAGAAATATCTTTTTATTAGGTTCATTTCAGTTTCTAAAGATTTTCACAGAACATATTGGACCTATTGTGAAAATGTTCTACCTAGTTTCTGTCAATTTTTATCTGCAACATCAATGAGAAAATACAGAAGCTTTGTACTGCAGATTTATTCTCCATTTCCATACTATGGCACAAACAAAATGTTTATCACCCTCCCTAATTTCTTTTATTCAAACAAGTACCTTTTTGTCCATCTCAGCATTAGGAAAGTGAGAAAGATTGGCTTGGACTTCTAAAGAATTCTTGACAAATTGCCTAATTTGGGACGTGTATGTATCTGCATTCTTGCCTGCTAATAAAACCCCTGCTTTCTACTTCCTCCACCCACCCCCATAACCATCCAGGACAACCGCATTCAATTGTATTCATTACATATTGCTGCATTACAGACCACCTCAAGTATTTGTGGTTTCAAGTGACAATCAACACGTTGCACTACACAGTGTATGTGTCAGCAAGTTTCCTCTGCTGATTGGGACAGGATTCAGTTTGACTGGGCTTCTTCATGTATCTGCAGTCAGCTGGAAGTTCAACTGAGGTCACAGGGGTAACTGGGCCATGTCATCATCCAGATGTCATCTCAGGCTCATTTGCATGGTGGCAATAAGTTCAAAATAGAAGCTCAAAAGTGTGCACAATTCTTAAGCTACTGTCAGAATTGGTATAGCTTTTCCATTGTTGTTAAAGCAAATCACAGGGTCAGCTGACATTAATGAAGAAGTGAAATTAGTCCCCTCTTGATTTGAGGAGGCTCAACGTAACATTAGAAAGAGGCATTGTTACCAGGAGTCAAATACTTGTACCTACTTTACAGATCATATCAGCCTGCTGGATGTTATGAGAAAGAAGGAAACTGGATGATTGTAATGTTTCACTTTCTTTTTCCTGTAATTTTTCCTTTCCTTTCCTAAGCCTTATTCCTGTGAGTCACTGAATTAAATGATAAACAGTGAGGCTGCCTTCTAATATTATTATCAGTTATAATATCAGGAAGTATGTATTCTCAAAGGCAGTCTGACCTTTATTTTTTCTCTCCCTTAAAGCGTCTATCTCTAGGTTGTATACAATTCTGATGTACTGGTATAGAGTTAGAATTTTTTTTTAACAGCAAGTATCTATTCCGATTGAGTTTGTATCCATTCTTTATTCCATTGAGTTGGTTAGCACTTATGCAATATGCAAGATTAGATTTTTAGTTATTTTCCCTGATTGAATACATATTTATACTTAGTCATTGGTTAACAAATTAAACAGTACACTAAGAAATCTTGGCTTTAGCTCTGAATTGAAAGTGAGGCTCAGCTAAGGATAATTTGGAATGACACTCCTTTTTCTTAGTAAGTATACATTGTTAGCTCTGTTTCAGCAAAAGTAAGAATTTGATTTTCTATGTGGAATATAGATCTCTGGAAATTTCATCCAGACAGCTGTGCATCTAGAATCATTTTACAGAAGCAAAGCTGTTGGACTCATAATGTGACACATGGCAAACAATTTATACGGATGCATCGAGGCTCGGCACCAAGTAAATAAAACCTCCCTCACCTCTCCTCTGAATTTAATTTAGCAGTAGCAAAATGTTCAGTACCCTATATTCATCATTTTTAATGGTGTTCCTTCTGCAGTTCTTCTTGGTAATTTTCTGAATATCTCCTTCCCACAAATGATTGGAAAGCCATTATTTTATTTTAATTAGGAAGTTGGGATTTAAGCATCTTCAGGGAAAATTCTTCTTGTTTAACAAATACATGGAAGATTTTTCAATAAAATTGTCTCAATTTGAGTAGCAAACAAGCATAAACATGCTTAATTAGCAAACAGGTTTAAAGTGTAGCAAAAGTTAGCTTTATTCTAATAAATGCAAACTTAAGAACTTCATTTTTTTTCCTTTGGAGACTTTTCCTTAAAGGGTTTAAATGCAGGGGGAAATCTGTGTTTTCTTTGCTATCACCTTAAAATAGTTGACCTGACTATGACTCATGAAACACATTTGAAATTCTAGGAGGAACCTTACTTTCCTAGGCTGCACAGCTGGATCTACATTGGGCTTTCAGATAAGAAAAGTGTGTGTGTCCAGAGACCCCTTTCCCCACCATTATTGTAAACTTTCCCTCCATTTTCCAGCTTCCTCTGAAGGTATTATGACCTAATTTTTCCCCCCAGATTTCCCCTGTCCCCCATCTGCTCTCAAGAAAAAGAAAAATCAGTTGCAGGTAGAAGACATGATTGATGTGCATTTTAACTGTCCTCTCAATGGTAGATATGTTTCAGTCTGGATTCTACTTCATACTTTAACATCAGAGGTCCCTAACTGATGGCCTACTTCCATCATCTGGACCCCAGATGTATTTTTAAAACATTTGAACTACTTGCTATAATTTAAAAATAAGGAGATTTCACAAGAAGTTTGGATGGCAATGGTTGAGTAAGGCCAAAGTTGACAGATGAAATACTGAAAGCCTAGTTAAATTAGAATTTCAGTAACGAATAAAAATGCTTTAGTACAAGTATGTCCCATGCCATATTTGGGGTATGCTTATACTAAAAATCCATGGCTTATCTGAAATTTAAATTGAATTGGTAACCTTATAATTCTAATTCTGTTTACTAAATGTGATAAGTTTCTAAGCATGAACAGTGATTTCTTTTTTTTTTATTTTTATTTTTGAACAACCATACAAATTTTTAACAAAATAATATAAAATGTGTATGGTTTCTGGATACTAGATTTACCCAAAGGAGTGCCCCCCCCAATTTCCCACCTGTATCCCTCCCTTCCCTTACGCACAATATCTCTAAAAAAGTATTAAGCTGTATAACATTACACCTTATCTGGATTTAACTCATGATAATAAACCACGTTTCTGAATGGCCAGGGTCTAGTTCCAACCTCCACAGATGAGTGGAGATATTTGACCCTTGGTTCTCTGGGTTAAGCTGATTTTACCATGCATAATTTCTTCCATAGCCATCCACTTACCTTCAAAGGCTGCAATATCATTGTTTCTAATTGCTGTGTAAAATTCCATGGTATATATGTACCACAGTTTTTGGATCCATTCATCCAATGAGGGACATCTGGGTTGTTTCCATAGTCTAGCAATAGTAAATTGAGCTGCTATGAACATAGATATTGCTGTGTCACTATAATGTGCTGATTCTAAATCCCCTGGAAAGATACCCAGGAGTGAAATAGCAGGATTGTATGGTGGGTTCATCTCTAATTTTTTGAGGATTCCACACACTGCTTTCCAGAGGGGCTGTACCAGTCTGCAGCTCCACCAACAGTGTGTTAGTGTCTCTATCTCTCCTCATCCCCTCCAGCATCTATTATTGTTTATTTTCTTCATTTTTGCCATTCTGACTGGCATGAAGTGATATCTTAATGTGGTTTTCATTTGCATTTCTCTGATTACTAGAGATTTAGAGCACTTTCTCATGTATTCATTGGCTTGATCAATGTCCTCTGGTGAGAAGTTTCTATTTAGCTCTTGGGCCCATTTATTAATTGGGTTGTTAGTGTTTTTGTAGTTGAGGTTTTTGAGGATTTTGTAGATTCTGGATATGAGACCCCTGTCAGAGGAATCATAGCCCATGATTCTCTCCATTTCCGTAGGAAACCTCTTGACTCTTTTGATTATTTCCTTGGCAGTACAAAAGCTTTTTAGCTTTATGGCATCCCATTCACTGATTTTTTACTTTACTTCCTTCACTTTAGGAGACATGTTGAGAAAATCTTTGCCTACTCCCAAATGCTGAAGTGTTGGACTTAATTTGTCTTCCATCAGTTGCAAGGTAGCTGGTTTAATTCGTAGCTCCTTGATCCATTTTGATTTGATTCTTGTGCAAGGAGAAAGATATGGGTCTAATTTCAGCTTTCTGCAAGTGTCTGTCCAGTTTGATCAGCACCATTTGTTAAAGAGGCTGTCACTCCTCCATGCAATATTTTGTCCCCCTTTGTCAAAAATCAGATGTTTAAAGATTAACGGGTTTTTTTCAGGGTCTTCTATTCTATTCCATTGGTCTTCTTTCCTATCTTGATACCAGTACCATGCTGTCTTTGTTACTATGGCTCTATACTATAGTTTTAAATCTGGTATGGTAAAACCACCGAACAGTGATTTCTTAACTTAAATGGGACATAAGCTCTCCAGGTTCTTACAAACCCACTTAGTCCAATTCATTTATTTATACAGTCTGCATGGTATATAAGCCTTTGAGGATTTTACCACTGTCTTAAAGAATTGAGTGTCTAATGATATTTCTGCGTTCAATTCTAAAAACTGGACGTAATTATTCTGGCCAAAATCATCCTATGAAGTTACCTGTCAGGTATAAATATCCTTGTGTTTTGTGCTCTTCCATAATCTTTCAAAAATCTCATCAGTGTCAACTGGACTGTGGATTTGTCCACTGGTCTATTCTGACCCTCTTTTCAGTGTTTATCTGTCCAGGATAGAACAGAAGTGAGAAATTTTGGGTTTAGATGCATGAGAGACCTTTAAGCATTCAGGGTTTCCTTTTAAGCTGGTAACCATATGTTTATGACCAGATCCTAAACCCAGGGCAAGAAGTTGATGGTGGAAGAGTGCTTATGGCATTAATTGCTAAAATTTGGAGCCAATCATAATGTTTAGCAATAGGGGAAAAATAAAATAAATTTTTGCACATCTCCCCCCGTAGGGTAGTTTATCCCTATTAATCTTGTTTGTGAAGTATTTAGAATCATATGGAAAATGTCAAAAGAAGTACCAAAAGGAATTTATATAGAGAGTATTACCATAGCATGTAAAAAACCATGTGCACAGAATAAAGAACAACTGGGTAGAAATACATCAAAATGATATATTATTTGTCTGTGGTTTCTGGAGTTATGGGGTTTTTTGTCTTCCATTTGCCCTGTACTTTCTTTTCTACCCTAACAGTTCCATAATAGGAAAGAAGAGGTTATATATTTATTTCTGCAATCACATGTTGAATTTTTAGGGATTATTGATTTTTAAAGTAGAAAAACTAAGCTTCTAAAAATGGATCTTGTTTTAATTTCACCTAAGGTCTGATGAGAGTAGATATTATAAGCCACAATGAATTATAAGATAGACCCCCCTCAGGAAAGATTTTTGCATAAAAAGTAGGTGGATAAAGATTTGTTAGATATTTCTTAAATCTTTTATATGCATTTAGGGTATGGAGTTGAAGAAAGAGTGTGGGAAATTCATGAAGAGGATACAATGTAAAAGTTCTCTTTCCAAGCTCAGGAAAAAGGTTAGAGACTTATGTCTATCATTATAAGTGAGTCACATATATGAGTCACATGTGTGTCTCATGCAGCTGGAGAGATGCAGGGGGCTGGTGTCTAACTCCTATATAGTGGTATCCAAAAGATAAGAGGTGGTTGGTTCACTGTCTCAGTGATTGGGGAATGCATAGATGGCTGCGTGGTAACCTGCGTTCTCAGAGTTTGGCAGGATCAAGGGATGAGGAAAGTTTTCTGTGGGTAAATGAGATCTATATACAAAAGATAGTAGCAGCATGGAGTGATCTTGAATACTGCTTAAAAGGCCCTACTAGAAAGATGTAAAAGCCTTAGGAGAGAGAAACAATAGCCAAAGATTTCTTGGAAGAGAAATCTATTTGTTAGAAAAGACTGAATGAATGAAACTGCAGGGAAGGCAGCCCCAAAGAACAAGCAAGAGTGCCCACGAATTAAAGAGCAAACTTTGTACATTGCTCAGATCCAGAGAACACTTGACACCTGCTTGACACAATTCCAGACAAGTCAGAACTTTCCAGTCTTCCCTACTTCTCTTCCTTTCTGTTTTCCAACCCTGGAGTCATCAGAAACTGGAGATAACAAAAGACCATAGAGAAAGGAAATGGAATAGAAAGACAATGATGATCACTTTCCTAGGGGAAACAGCCTAAGTTTGATTCATGTTGGAAATGTTGAGTATTACATGGGATAGAGCAGTTAAATATAGGTCACTCTGTAGCCTAGAAAAGATCACTGATAGCAGACACTAAAGATGGCCTGCTCATATTTCCTCAGTGCTCACTGTTTCCTTGACCAGATGACTTCTAAGTGGAAGCACCTGCAATCCTTTACATCAAAGCTCTTTTTGATGTATATAATTGTCTTCATCTTGGAAGCAGATAGTTTACACGTACCTACTTCCATATCAATGAGAAGTCCCCCATCAATGAATGACCAGTGGGAAACAATGGAAAATGTCCCAGCACACTAGCCTTTCAGATGATACAACTTCAAAGTGTGTGCTACACTGATACCCAGAGGTTTCCACTGGGATTGAGGTTTAGGGGTTTTTTGTGGTTACCTTCTCCATTCAGCATCCTTTGATGGGCTCTTTTCTTTTCCTGTCTCATTTTCCAATCTCTTATCAGTGCTTCCTGGAATCACTTACCAAGTAATTAATTTCATTAAATCCAGCTTTCAATCTCTGCTTACTGGATAATCAAACTTATTACAGGTAGTGACAGAAGAAGTCTTAGCATACAGGCCTTTTGGATATGATTTTAGAATTGGATCATTGATGACCAGATGGTAATTACTAACTTGCTATTACATCAAATTCCTAACTCTTTCATTTATAAGAAGCTGAGATTGCATAAATGTTGAAGAACAAGCAGTAAAATTCATGGCACGCCTATTGTACTAGAACAATGAGGAGATGATAGTAACTATAAAGGTTGTTGATCGCCCTTAAAATTTTGAAGGAAGATAATGAGCGGCTCAGTTAATCTAACAGTTAAATAATAATCTTCATGATCTCATATAAGTAAATAATTATTTCATATAGCCAGAGAACAATTGTAGTAAAAATCAAACCTAGCATTAATAGTAAGAGAAGAATAACAAAGAAGGTTGAATTCATTATGTTGGTCAAGTTTGCTAAGTTAAAACCAGAATCTTGACAGAGAAGTCACAGAATCCTGAGTCCTTGGGTAAGAACATTTGAGTGGACACTCTTCAAAATATTTGAACCCCAAGGTTTTCCTAAACCCTCTGGGTCAACATATTTGCCCTAACCCTTGATAGGGAAATGCGGATTCCCAACTTCTGCACGCCATACACAGACTTCACCTGAGGCCATGTTTTCACAAGATGATGCTTCTCTTCTTCTAAATCAACCTGAGAATTCCATTCTTGCTGCTGATGCCAGTGATGTGGATATCGGGTTTGTGTCCTCTTGGAGTCGAAGAATGAAACCAAGGGACACCGAGGCAAGCATAGTAGACGAATTTTATCACGGAAAGTAAAGCATAGGGGAAAGAGCAGACTTCCCGCAGAGTGGGGGAAGGGGACGGAGTGGATGACACAGTGAGGTTTGCCCTTTTTATATGATGTCCTCTCCTGGATTGGTCACTGCTTCCTTGCCCCTGTACCTAGGACACAGGTGTGGGGAATTCTGGTCCAGTGTTTGGTCCATGCCGTAGGCACCAACAGAAAGAATGTGGTTCCTCCCTTAGCAGCAGGGAGTGTCTGTATCTGGGCCTATCTTGTCAGACCCTCATTAGCATTGGAGGATGTCTTTTCCCTCTTAGGAAAGATGGACCATCAGTTAATTTTCTCCTTATCCACCCACATTGTTCTGCCTACACTGAACTGCCTAACTTTTTCTACCTCACTTCCAAAGCATTAACTAGGATTGTCTTATCAGAAAAGTACTGGCTGAGCAGGGAAGTAATAGCTTGAGTAAAGAAGTTCTGTCCCTGTTACAGTATGGAAGGGGCCACTTATCAAAAGAGCTGTAGACCTGGGTGATACACTGGACAGACTGAGGAGAACATGTCTGAAAACACATTTTAACAGGGCTGGACTTCAGGTAAGGTAGAATGTAAAAGAGGTTAAAGTCTCTGAGATGGAGAATTGGAGCCTTTCTCCTTTCATTTTTCTCAAGGAAATTTGGAAACAATAATCACTGACAGTAAGTGAAGAATATCTATGGAACTTCCTTAGGAAAGTGTTGAGGAAAGGGTAAAAAAAAAACAAAACCTCAAACCTATGCTTATTGTAGACAACATGAGTTGATTATGCCATGGTAGATCTCAAATAATATGTTCTTCCCTAAGGCATTAAGAATACATAAGAAAGGTGAACATGTTCACTATTGAGAGGATAGTAGTGGACTGATATGCATCTAGACTCCTGGTATCAATATATATGATAGGAATTGCTGCTAGCAGAGGCCCGTGATGGTTCTTAACAGTCAGAGCCACAGTGAATTACAACATAGAGGAGCACAGACAGAATGGCAATTGCACAGACTTGATTAAAAGAATGGACCACTGTGACCCTAAGTTTGACACAGCTGAACAGCAACCCAGGCTGGTTATATGACAAAAAAAAAAAATGTTAAAGTCATTCACCATAATATAAAATTCTAATTCTGTACCTAGGTTGAAGGATTGACTCAGTTCTTAAACCCAAAACACATGGAATGCAAGGTAGATGGGTCCTTTTGAGAAAACACTCTCTGAAGTCCTATAGCATTCTTAGTGTTTACTTTGTCCTGTAAGAGGACCTTTGGCCTTTTTCCAGAACGAGTTGCTTTTGGAGAAAGGACAA